>PISX010006557.1:0-50000 GCA_004024625.1 Mellivora capensis | reverse complement strand
TTGATATCCTTTCAGTGATTCTATATTCTAAAGAGATGTCCTTTCTTTCCTATATTGACCAATGTGTTTTCTCTCTCTTTGGTCTTGATCAGTCCAGCTAAAGGGTTAGAAATATTATTCATCTTTTCAAAAAAACTAAGTTCTTGCTTCTTTGGATTTCTCCATTGTTATTTCCTATTGTATTTATTTTTTATTCTTAATGTCATTGTTTGTCTTCCTCTGTTGAGTTTAACTTACTTCTTTTCTTCATTTTTTCCTTTTTCTTTAATTTCTTTTAGTTTCTTAATGTATATGCTTTGATTTAAAAATTAAATTAATATAAACAAAATTATAAATTTAGTATTTTAGCTGTCTCTCACCAAATTTGGATATATTGTGGGGTTTTTCATTTTCATTTAGTAAGAAATATTTCCATTTTCTTTAAGATTTCTTTTTTTTTTTATTAAGATTTTATTTATTTTGACAGAGAGAGTCACAGCAAGAGAGGGAACACAAGCAGGGGGAGTGGGAGAAGCAGACTTCCCTCTGAGCAGGGAGCCCGATGTGGGGCTCAAACCCAGGACACTGGGATCATGACCTAAGCTAAAAGCAGACGCTTAATGACTGAGCCACCCAGGCACCCCGAGATTTCTTTTTTGACACATGTACTATTTATACATATTTTGTATATTCCCAAATATTTGGGAATATTCTGCATATATATTTCTTTTTTTAAAAAGATTTATTTATTTGAGAGAGAGAGAGGGAGCATGAGTAGGGGAGGGGTAGAGGGAGAGAGAACCTCAAGCAGACTCCCCACTAAATGTGGAGCCCTATGTGGGGCTCAATCCCATGATCCTGAGATCATGACCTGAGCTGAAATCAAGAGTTGGATGCTAACTGACTAAGCGACCCAGGGACCCCTATGCAGATATATTTGTGATTGCTAATTTAATTTAGTTGTAACCAAAGATAAGTATATATAATTTCAATACTTTAGAATATATTTTAAAAACTTTCATGACCCAGCATATGGCTTATTTTGATACATCAACTGTGTGAACTTTTTTTTTTAATTTTTAAAAAGACTTTTTAATTTATGAGAGAGATAGAGAGAGAGAGCAAGAGAGCAGGTGGAGGGGCAGGGGGAGAGAATCTTCAAGGAGACTCCCAGCTCATTGTAGAGCCCCACATGGGACTAGATCCCACAACCCATGAGATCATGACCTGAGCTGAAACCAAGAGTCAGATACTTAATCAACTAAGCCACACAGGTGCCCCTCTCTGTGTACTTTTAAAATAATGTGTGACTCTTTTGTTGTTGAGTAGCATGTTCAATAAATTATAATTAGGTTGAATTCATTGGTAGTATTCATAGAATCTTCTCTATATTTATTTTTTGTTTGCTTGTTTTTCTCAATTACTGTGAAAGGAGTATAGACACTTCTGACAATAAATATGGATTTATCTATGTCAGTTTTCAGTTCTATCAGTTTTTGCTCCACATATTTTGAATTTTCCTACGGCCTTTTGATGACTCACCCTCTTCATTATTATGAAAAGTTTCTTTTCATCTTTTGCAATATTTTTTCCGAAGTCTACGTTGCTGGTAAGAAATAGACATCCTATCAACTCCAGGTTTCTCATATTTAGTGTTTACATGTTATGTGTTTTTCCATCAAGTAACTTGATATTGATGGGGCTTATTATTTTAGTTACAAAATGTTTAAAGCAAATGTTTAAAAACAAAATTTTTAATAAAAAAGTATTATTTATTATTCGGTTGCCTTTCAACTGTGCTCCATTATGTTTAAGCTATTACTCTCTTTTTTTTTCAGCTCTACTGAGATATGATCTAAAAATACAATGTAAATACATTTTGTAAATACCAAATCATCACAGTGTCCATCCAGTACTTTTAACCTATGCCTTTATAATTAAAGTGAAAATTATAACAAGTGTTTGATTTGGTGATGCTATTTATTATTATTTTAAAATATTTTATTTATTTATTTGAGAGAGAGCTAGAGTGCATATGTGTGAGAGAGCACAAGTGGAGGGGAGCAGCAGAAGAGAGGGAGAAACAGACTCTCCTCTGATCAGGGAGCCCAACAGGGGACTCAATCCCAAGATCCTGGCATCAAGACCCGAGTCGAAATTAGCCACTTAACCAACTGAGCCCCTCAGGTGCTCCTGGCCCTTCTTTTGAATTCAGTCAAACAATTCTTTTATTTAGGGTCTTCAGACCATTTACATGGAAATTATTTATATGGTTGGATTTAAATCAATCATCTTAGTAACAAATTTCTATACATCCCATCTGTTCTTTGCTCCTTTTCCTTTCCATTTGCTTTATTCTTTTGGATTAACATATACATTTTCCCAATAGGATTTAATTTCCATGACTGGTTTATTAGATAGAACTCATTGTTATTATTTAAAATGGTTGCAATATGGGGAGACCGGGTGGCTCTCTCAGGGTCGTAAGACTGGGCCCTGTGTAGGGCTCTGTGCTCAGTGGGGAGCCTGCTTGAGATTCTCTCTCCCTCTCCTTCTGTCCCTCCCCCCATACTTTCTCTTTCTCTCTGTCTTTCCCTAAAATAAATAAATAAGTCTTAAAAAAATAGTTTGCAATATATATCTCTAAATTACCTATAGTCTATTTTAAATAAGATTATATTACTTCATGTATAATGAAGGGTCTTAAAATGTTAGTCTTCTAATCTCCATTTCCCAACTTGTGTACTTCTATTGTATTTTATTTACCAATTCATATACCATCATTGTTATTCTCCCTTCTTTGTGCATTTCCTAGGTTCTACTTGAGATCATTTTCCTCTGGCTGAAAATTTCCTTTAACATTGCTTGTAGTGTGCAGTACATGGGTGGCTCAGTCGTTAAGCATCTGCCTTCAGCTCAGGTCATGATCCCAGGGTCCTAGGATCAAGCCCCATATCGGGCTCCCTGCTCCATAGGAAGCCTGCTTCTCCCTCTCCCTCTGCTGCTCCCCCTGCTTGTGTTCCCTCTCTCTCTGTGTCTCTCTCTGTCAAATAAATAAATAAAATCTTAAAAAAAACATTGCTTGTAGTGTTGATAAATTCTTTCAACCCTTTTTTTCCCAAAAAAGTATATTTTTCTTTTCATTTATTTATTTTTATTTATTTGATAGAGAGAAAGAGATCACCAGCAGTCAGAGAGTAAGGCAGAGAGAGAGGGGGAAGAAGGCTCCCTGCTGAGCAGAGAACCCAATGCAGGGTTCGATCCCAGGACCCTGAGATCATGACCTGAGCTGAAGGCAGAGGCTTAACCCAGTGGGCCACCCGGGCACCCCTATTTTGCTTTAATTTTTAGAGGATGTCACTCCATATATAGAATTCTAAGTTGATTTTATTTTCTTTAATTATTGTAAAGATGCCCCATTGCATAGTTTCAGGAAATGTCGGTATTAATAATTTTTCTTTCTGTCTTCATAATGTGTATTTTTTTCTCTGGCTAGTTTGTTCACTTTTCCTTATCTTTGGCTTTCAACAATTTGACTATTAAATGCCCTGGTCTAGTCACCTTTATGATTATCCTACTTATGGTAACTTTAGCTTTTTGTATCCATGGGTTTATAGTTTTCTTCAAATATGGAAAATATTTCAGGCATGGTTTCTTAAAGTATTACTCATTCCTGAGCCTTCACTTCTACCAGAAGTCCAATGTTAGACTGTTCGATCTCACAGACTTCTGAGGCTCAGTTTATTTTTTTTTCAGTCTTTTTTATATGTATGATTAAATCTGAATAGTTTCCATTGCTATGCCTTCAAGTTCACTGGTTTTTCTTCTGTAGTATTTAATTTAATATTAATCCCAGCAGTCATTTTCTTTTTCTTTCTTTTTCCTTTAAATATACGTCTACAACTGAAAGTTCAATTTTGGGGTGGTCTATTTCACATCTTTCATTTCTTTCCTTATTATATACACATTTTTCTTTAAGTTCTTGTGCATAATTATAATAGCTATTTTAACATTATTTTGTATTAACCATCATATATGTCCTTTCTGAATCTCTTTTAGAGACTAATATTTCTCCTGATTATAGATTGAATTTTCCTGTTTCTTTACATGTCTGGTAATTCTTTGATGAAAGGTAAACATTTTCACATGCTTAATTTTGTTTTCTTTTTAAAAATAATGTTATACTTTGTTCTTGTAGGGGCTAACTTACTTAAGAATCAGCTTAATTTTTCAGGCTTGTTATGACAGGTTTAGAATCGCCTTTAATTGATGGCAAACTTAGCAATACTATTAGTATATGACCCTTTGGTGTCTCTACTTAATCTTCCAGGCATTTAACAAGGAATTTCTTCTGTCTTGTTAGAACAAGAATGCCTGCCAGCCATGTTCAGTTTATAACTCCATGGTTGTTTTTTGTCATTCTCATGGAGTTTTATCCATTGTACATTAATAATATGTTACTAATATTTATTATGTGTAGTAATCCTATATATGTATAATGCTCTTTGTACTGTTCAGCCAGTCAAGAAACTCCTAACTAGAGTTCTGGCGCATCTTTGGACACTTCCCTTCTTTCTGGCACTCTACCCTCAAATTGCTATTGCTCAGTCTCTCCAAATTCTGATCTCGGTCTCCTCAACTTATCTAGACCACTCTATTATGTCTAAGATTCCAGTCCTTATACCTGAGTATACAAAATGCCTTTGGGGGAATGCCAGGGAAACTGTATAGCTCATTTTTTTTTTTTCCCTTTCTTTCAGGGATCACAGTCTTTATGTGTTGCTTATATCTGAAACATTTGTGGGTTTTTTTGGTTGTTTTATTCTTAAGAAAAACATATTTGTTCTGTTTTTCTACCTATTAATTGTAGGAGAATAAATCTGGTCCCAGGCACTCCATAATTTCTAAAAGCAGAAGTTATAAGAAGTTGATTTTTGAGTAAAAACAGGGAGTAGTTGAGGGAGCTAATATTTAAACAACTGGAGAAAGAGATTTCTAGGAATAATAACAGCGACCACTGCAATGAATTAGAGGCACCTCTGTGTCTGGTTAGCATAAGAATCGGCAAGAAAGTCAATGTGGATGGTGTAGAAAAAGTGAGAGAGGTTACTAGCAAGAGTTGAAATTAGAGATTGAATTGGGGCCAAATCATGGAGAAATGAACTTTGGAAGCTTTTTGTTTGGTTGTTTGTTTGTATTTTGTTTGGTTGGTTTGATAGAGGAGTGATATGATCTGATTTTAACAAAATTATTTTGGTACTGAAGAGGTGGGTGGTCAGGGCAGAAGTAGCAACACAAGTCAGGAGGCTACTGTAATAATCTTGGAAATGCATAAGAATGATTTGACCAGAGTGCTTGACTGTCATTAGTTATAAGAACTGACATATTTTAACATATTTATGAGCTTTTTGCGATATATGTGCAACACTATCATATGTCTCTCTTGCAAACAAAACAAAGATAAAACATGTTGCTCCTGTATAGGTAGAAGGTCTCTAAACAGAGTGTAATATATAGAATTCTCTCTCATTGGCTCAATTTTATTCTCCTTTCTCCTGCTGTGAAACTATGTGGCTGCAGGGAGGTAACACTTTGCTGGCAAAAGTTTCCCTACCTAATTTCCATTTGGCTTACAAGTATTCTTTCTAAATGTACATAATTAATGCTTAAACCAATTTATGTTCCTAATCCACGTATTCCTTTGAACTTGTAGAGTTAAACCATTAGTAAAGGGCCACTACTGAGATCTGGCTCTCAGAGGGCAGAACTAGAGCAGGGAAGTCTACCACAAGCAGCGAGGACTACAGTGAAACCAGGGAAGGAGACAAGTGGCAATCTGTTAAGGAGAACTGCGGATCAAATGCCAAGGTGAATAATTACAAAAGTGATGGCCAAAGGGCCAATGTCAGATGCTTAATTTCAGATAAAAGTTGTAGTTTAGGGGAAATCTTAATAAGAGAAAGAGGAGGTAGTAACTGATAAACAAATTTAATCTGAGGTCCATAGAAGTAGTTGTTAAGAATAACCTCTGGGCAGTCCCTGTTTCAGTGGATATATGAATACCTGCGGGGAAGGTGTATATGTGTGTGTATTTCTGTGTGGGTATAAACTGCTCAGGATTATAGTGACAGAGAAGGGCTCATATTAGAGATGAAAGAGATACAAGTACAGGCCTGGTTGTTAATGCGTTAGTGAGTTATTTAAATAGAATGCACCCCAAGGAGCAAAATCACACACCTTTCACAATGCATAATGTGGCTAGATGTGTTTCCACATTGGAGTTATACATATCTAACATAGCACATAGAAAAAAAATCAGTGTAAATGGGTAGTTCACTCATGCAAATATCTAAAACAGAATTTTCTTATGGAATCAGGGTGGGGGTGGGGGCTGGAATCTACCGCCTGCTGTTTTTCTGATTTGTTCCTAAGCTCATTAGATGCTCAGCACCACCTCTGGGGGATGAATCTCATCTTCAGACAACGTTAAACTCATTTTCCTGAGCAGAGGTGAAAAAGCTATTTCCCCACTGGAGTTTTCAAAGGCAAACATTTCCTGTAGGAAATCAAACAATTCTAGGGCTTGATAAGGTAGCTAAGTATATTCAGTTTAGCAAGTAGTTGCCAGTGGAAACCTCTGTATACCTCTATGCAGGGCCTCAGCCCCCTCCGGGGGCGGGGGGGGGGGGATGACAAGGTCATTAGTTTAAGAAAGAAGGAAAGATCTTGACAAATGACCTTGTAGCAAACTCTGACATGGCCAGAACAGGAATGGATAACCTCACTGATGGAGATTGGACCCCAAATTCCTTCATTTCATGATTAGCACATACACGAATATGTATATTTTGCCTTCTGAAACTAACATATATGATAATGTAGGCTCTGAATTCTGGGTTCCTGATTTCAGCTGTCTATGTTTGTGGTTTTTTCTTTTTTCTTTCCTTTAAATTTCACTTCTTCAACAAATATTATTTGAATACCAGTGTCTGTCCGTTACTTTGATGGGGGTTGGCTGTACCCAATGGACAAGGAGGCACAGCCCCTGCCATGTTGGCCCCCAAACCTAGTGCAGAGGACTGAAAATAAATCAGTCAATAAACACATCACAAACAGCACTAAGAACCAAGAAAGAAATGACCAGTGCGACGAAAGACAAATAGGTAAGATTCTGTTCCGTACAAAGGTCAAGAACAATCTTTCTGAGGTGTGACACCTAAACTGAGATCTATAGCTGAGAAGAAGCCAACTTTGATAGCAGTGGGGAGACTGTCTCATACTGGGGAGTAATGGCAAAGGCTCTCAGGCCAGAAGCTAACAGTCTCTGTGGCAGCATCAAGCAAGGAAGGGGAAGGTTGGCCTAGAAGGAGGATGGGCAAAGTTCAGAGAGATCACGCTAAATCTCTTAGACAGTGTAGAATTGTTGAGATATTATAAACACAAGACAAGAGCAAGTAAATAGGAAGTGGACAAGCAGGACACTTTGTTCATTCATATGATGCTTTATTTTGCTAAAGATCCTTTCTCTATTACTCCTCTTTCTTCTTTGGCCCAACCAGTCTTTCTGAATGAAAGAGAAAGAAAGACAGAGAAAAAAGGTCTTTCTAAATAAATCTGGACTAAGATGAAAATTCCCATTCCAGAAATGATGACTGGAAATGTGTACAGGAAAACAAGAGTTGGTAAAGTTACCATCTAAATCTGTATGATTTTCTGAAAATTAAACACAGGTTCTCTTTTTATAAAAAAGACTATCCTAATGGAATTTCTTTCCATTACCCATGTACCATTCTGTTACCGTTTTCTTTCTGTCCTGAGCATTCCAAAGATTACTTGGATTGCTGTAAATACTGTCCTTGCTCAGGGATACTCATACTTGACTGATCACCAGAATTTCCTGGGTACCTTAAAATTACATTTTACATATGCATGTGCATACACACACACATAGATCATTGCTGGTCCCTCTTAGAAATTCTAATTCCTGACAGGAGTCTCAATAATTAATACTTTACCTCTAGCCTAGTTTTTCTGAGGCATACTCAAGGGACATTCACTGTCCTAACTAGTCCCTCTACCTCCAATCTGTTCCACCACATTCTACCCTCCACTCTAACAACCGATCAGTTCATTAAGTCTAATGTAATCATATTTCTCCTCCAGTCAAAAGTTTTATTTTTTTCCACATGGACTTAAAACCACTTAAGAGGGCTATCTGCAAAACTCTGTAGATAGCATAATCACCATCATAGTCAATTATTGTAATAGTAAAGTTTTAACATTGCTTGTTTGTTTAACAACATGGTAGATTGAATAGTGATTAGGACATCTGAAACTCACAAAGAAAGAAGTTATCTAGAAAAAAATATGTTGATATGAATCTGCATTTGGCTACCTGAAAAATATATTGGGCCCAGAGTTCAACTTCTGAGAATTACACACCACTTAGATAAATGTATGTAATATATTTTTATTATACAAGTAATATTTGAATATTCCTTCATTATTAAAATGCAAACAAAATAGAGAATAAAAGGTTACCTTATAGTCTTGCCAATTATTTTATTCTTCTTAGAAGAAATAAAAATTAGCAGTTTGCTTATATCTTTCCAGATTATTAAGAATTTATGTGAGTAAATATATGCAATACAAATATTTTGTTTTTTTCTTTTTACTTTTTTTGTATATTTTTTTTGACTTTGACTTGCTGGGACTTAATTTTTTCTTTTAAAACTTTTACATATAGGACATCATTATTTTGATATTTTCTTCTTCCAGTTAATATAAAAATGTATGTATTTATTTATTTCCCCTTTTTAACTCATGTAATATTTCATAATATGAAATACCAACAGTTATTTACCTACTCTTTTACTGATTAGACATTTAAGGTTGTTTCTAATTACTCAGTATTATCAATAATAATGTAGTAAAAATCCTTTCACATCTATTTTTATTTACACTGAAATTTTAAAAATATGTAAATTTCCTCTATAGCCATAGTCATGCCTCCTTTGTTATTCTTAATTTTATGTATTTGTATTATCTTTCTCATGCTCTTTCTCTCTCCTGTCCTCTCATTTTTTTAAAAATAATTAAAAGATACTCTATTTTATCATTTATTTAAAAATACTCCTTAAAAATTACTTTATTAATGGGGCACCTGGGTGGGTCAGTTGGTTAAGCCTCTGCCTTCAGCTCAGGCCATGATAGCAGGGTCCTGAGTTTGAGCCCTGAGTTGGGTTCCCTTCTCGCAGGGAACCTGCTTCTCCCTCTCCTCCCTGGTCATGCTCTCTCTCTCTCAAATAAATAAAATCTTCTGAGGGTTGCTGGGGGGGGGTAAGGGAGAAGGTGGTTGGGTTATGGATATTGGGGAGGGTATGTGCTATGGTGAGTGCTGTGAAATGTATAAGACCGATGAATCATAGACCTGTACCCCTGGAGCAAATAATACATTATATGTTAATAAAAAGAATTTAAAATAAATAAAATGTTAAAAATATTTTAATTGAATCTACTTCTATTTTTTGTGTTTGTTAATTTTTTTAATAGCTTGAGTTTGGCACTTAGATATGATTTACCTTTTTTGCTTTTTAATAATTTCATTTAAGTCTATATATTTTTATTTGATTATTATCCAAAGCATATGTAGTGAGCTCATTGCTTTCCATTTCTAAAGAGTGGATAATTTCAGTTTTGGCTTTTTTTAAAAAACTTTTTTACCTAATAATTGTGAAGAGTTTGAATAGAAAAAGTAAAATTGTTTTTCTGAACATTGTCTTGTTGATTTCTAATTTTATAAGCAAAAAATTCCTACATTAAATAACATGGCCCTATTGCCACTATCCCAATTTGTGACTTCACCTTCAAAAAACAAAGAAGCCATACTGATGCTAAAGAATGTTTACTAAGACCTACCTAATCCTAGAAGATACTAATAGACTAGATATTAACATTGAGATCAGTTTTCCATACTAGATTACAAACAACTTCTTATTTCATTTTGAACAGAGCAGTAGATTAGAATTAACCTAAAATCTGGGCAGGATTATGGTAGTCTAGGGGTGCCTGGGTGGCTTCTAGTGGTTTAAAGTGGGTTAAAGCCTCTGCCTTCGGCTCAGGTCATGATCTCAGGGTCCTGGGATGGAGCCCTGCATCTGGCTCTCTGCTCAGCAGGGAGCCTGCTTCCTCCTCTCTGCCTGCTTCTCTGCCTGCTTGTGATCTCCCTCTGTCAAATAAATAAATAAAATCTTAAAAAAAAAAAGGATTATGGTAGTCTCAGTGTATGTTTGTGGAATATTATATATAAGGAAATTTTGTTATTGTTTTAGCAAATGCTGACTAAGAGCCTACAATGTGTAAGATGTGTTGCACTTGGAGCTCATTAGTGAAAATAGAAAGATAATCACTGTCCATATAGAGTTCATGTTTTCTTAAGGAAGCCAGATAGTAAATTATAAACAATACATAAAATATATTTTTGAAATTGGTAAGTACTATGGGTAAAATTAATAAAATAAGTTAAGAAGCACTGGGATTCTTAACTGCAATTTTAAAAATAAGGTAGTCAGAGTGGCATTAAGAATTGAGGAGGCAGATATCTGGAGAAAGAGAATCCAGGGCAGAAAGAAAAGAAAGTGTAAAGGCCCTGTAGTAGACAGCAGTTGGGGGACTCAAGAGTAAACCAGAGGGCTTGGAAAGCTGAGCAAGGTGAAAAGCTGTGGGAGGTGAGATCAGAATTCAAGGGAAGGTGGTAAGGTCATCTAAAGCCTTCGTGGTTAACAACAGCTTGTGATCCCATAAATATTCTGAGAACTAAAATCTTTTCTGAAGATTTTATTTTGGCTCAAGGCTTCCTCATTTGGATCTAAATTATAAAAATGTCTTCATCTTTAATGAATAAGAAAGTTTTGTTACCATCTACCCCTGCAGTCTGGGTTTTGCTTCCTTTTCTTGAACACCTTGGAAGTAGAAAAAATATCAAATTTTATAGATTTACAAATGCAAGTTTACAGCTGTAGCAAAAGGCCCAGGTATTTAGAGAATGGATCAGTTTTGACCAAGAATGCTTTTCCGGACTCTGGGTACCATTTTGCCTTCTCTCTTTGTCTTGCTATCTTCTCCTGTCCTGTAATCATCTGAAGGTGTCATATTCTGAAGGTGTCAGACATCAGTCTGGCCTTTTAATAAGCATGGACAATGGCTTGTTTCTGGCAGTCCCACAGCAGGCAACTATTGATTTGCTTTTCAGTGTAGCTTTTGTACAATACATCAGACTGATAGCCACACAAAAGTCTTTTTTTTTTTTCTTTTAAGTTTTCTGCTATGAATACTACCTCGCTGGAACCTCAGCAATCTTACCTTTCCTTAATCCAGAACACATATGATTCATGCTGGATAAAACAAGGTATTCACAAGTACAAAAATAAAAAAATAAAGCAATGATCAGATACAGGGATGGTGTGGATCAGAGACAGCCCCATAATGTGAGGAACTGTGACTGATTTTTGTTTACAACATACATGTGCTTCCTCAGAAATTAGCTAAATATTTATGGGATAAATGGATAAACGGAAACTAGATATGTTTTTGTAGTAAGAGAAGTGACTAAGTACTATTTTCTACTTACTAATTCTGTGTCCTTGGCCATGGCATATAAGCTCCCTGTGCATCAGTCTTCATCTATAAAATGGGCATAATAGTGTCCACTCATTGTTATGGTGCTAACAAAATAAATAATTGAAAGCATGTAAAAATCATCTGGTACATCCTCAGCCCTTACATTTAATTTTTGTCATTCTTATGCTCTCCCACAGTTTCCTTGAACATATAACCAAACATGATTGTCTTCCCACCCAACTCTGTGCTTGAAATATTTCACTAAGTACCTCCAGTGGGCCTATGGCATCTTCTTGATTGTTCAAGGCCTGACTCCTTTGCCCATCTTCTAGTCCCCCTCTCTTCTGAGTAGAGCTTCATTTGCAGCTGCCTTTGTGGCTTCGTATCTTCTAGTGCCTTCTGAATATGAAAATCCTGAGGGCAGGGAATTCCAGGAGAACTTTCAATCGGGACTTTTTCCTTGAGTCTGCACTCAGTAAATAAAGATGTTGTATGTGTTCAGATTTCAGAGTATGGGGATTTTTGTACATTGCACATTGATATCCCAGCCTCTCCTATCCACAGCAGGCTTCCATGAATTAGTTGACAAACTAGAATATTTAGAACATGGAAGAGTGTTCTGTAACCTGGACATTTACTTTTGGAATGGTCACTCTTGGGCCAGTTAATTCAACTCCCTATTCTACAACTTATTCTCCTTAAAGTGAGGCAAAAAATATACCTAATCCATAGAGTTTCTGGGAGGATTATATAAATTAAATATGTAAACTACTTTGAACCATCCAGGCCTTTAGTGATTACTTGTGTATTACTGTTGTGTGTGGTAATTATTTTCTTCATTTGCTATTATCTTCACACCGAGGAGAGCCTAGTCTTTTTGTAAGTTTGTACTATATCTTCCTCATTCAAATCTAAGTTGTGGTTCTCTGTAAATAGGAATTGTCAGTACTTGGTTAAGATGGAGAAATGGGGAAATATTTTATTAAACAGCTGAGCACCAAGCCTAACATTGTCTGGTTTTCTATCCATTTTCTGTCCCCATTTCTTGCCTCTCTTGCCCTATTCTTCAGAATGGCATTTTCTCAAGAAGACTCTTCTCACTTCCACCATCCATTTCCTATTTGCACTACCAAGTGTAATTCAAGGGACTTTCATAAACAAGCTTCTCTTGGCCAACTGTATTTATCCAGTGCCATTTTAGTGGACATGTATGAGCTCAGGCTCTATCTAGCATCAAGCTGACTAAGGCTCAGGCTCTATCTAGTATTAAGCTGACTAAGACCCTGGTCCTGGCTCTGCCACGTATCATCCATGTGCAATGGTAAAAGTTTCTTAACAATTCTTATAGCTCATTTCCTTCACTTATTAACTGTACCTATTTTGGAGGGTCAGTATAAGGATCTAGATGCATTAGAGAATGCATCTAAATGTTCAATGCAGTATTTGCATAGAGAAAACACTTTTCTAAATACTGGCCATTTTGTTGTCATTTTTACCGTTTGACTCACTTCCTAACTTCCAAATATTTTCCACTTTGCATTATAATCATCAATATATACATCCATATCTAATCTTGTCAGACATACAGTAGGCCCTCAGTAACATTTATGCATAGGAGGAATAATAAATATGCCCCCAGAGGGCAGAGTCTGTCCCAGTTCTGCAAAGCAAGGTTGGTGATACCAAACAAAAGGACCCTGAAGTAGGGTTTCCAGATTTGGCAAATAAAAATAATAGCCACCCAGATAAACTTAAACTTCAGCTAAAAAAAAAAAATCTATTTTTAGTAAAATTTTGCAATATTTGAGATAGACTAGAAATTTTTCTATTGCTTACCTAAATTCAAATGTAACTGAGTATCCTAACTTTCATCTGGCAACCTTACCCTGAAACCTCTTTAAAATCCATAAATCTTTCTCTTCCCACTCCAAGACTGTGAATGGGTACCCAAGACCATCCATGGAACACCCAGTCAGGTTGATGATAAACATAAACTGAATGAAATTCAGTATGATTCATATTCAACTTAGCTGTATGTAAAATTTGTTATTTTGAAGTAGCCACTACTATTAAATTAGCTTTAGTTCCTCAGAAGGATATACTGAGGAGGACCATGATGTCTTTTTTTTTTTTAAGATTTTATTTATTTATTTGACAGAGAGAGAGAGAGATCACAAGTAGGCAGAGCAGCAGGCAGGAAGGGGGAAATAGGCTCCCCACTGAGCAGAGAGCCCGATGCAGGGCTCTATCACAGGACCCTGAGATCATAACCTTACCAAAGGCAGAGGCTTAACCCTCTGAGCCACCCAAGTGGCCCCCCGCTTTTAAAAAAGATTTTATTTATTTATTTAAAAGAGATCACAAGTAGGCAGAGAGGCAGATGGGGTGGGGGGAAGTAGGCTCCCTGTTGAGCAGAGAGCCCGATGTGGGGCTCGATCCCAGGGCTCATGACCTGAGCCAAACGCAGAGGCTTAACCCATTGAGCCACCCAGACACCCCCATGATGTCCTTTTCATTCCCTTATGGTAGTAACAACTCTGTTAAATTTTTCAAAACTACTTGGAGCAACAATATATAGGTCTAAGGCAGCGGTAACTCAGTCCTACATTTACCCCTCTTACTGGATCAATTCTAGGGAAGAAGTAGAGCTTATGGGTTGGCCTATCCCAAGTCATTTTATTTCAGAAGTTAATTAGCTGTTGAGTTTAGAGTTTATATCCCTGACATCAATGACACTTTTCCTATATAATTTAGTTCTTGGACATTTTCAGTCTGTAAATAGCCAGCATGGGTTACTGCTACATGAAATATATAGGTTCCATATATGTCTTGTTTAATTCTTTATCCCTAGCTCCTAGCAAAATTCTCAGAGTTGCAGGTCAATATAGAGCCAGTGAATAAACAAGCAGTTAAGATCTCAGGTTCTGGAGACAAAACCAGATTCAAATTCTGACTTTGTCATTTATGGGATAGCTGTGTGATCTTGCAAAGTTCCTTATTCTCTCAAGACTTAATTCCCTTGTCTGTAACATGGGGATAAAGATGCTTGTTTGGACATGGGTATGCTTTGAAAATTACATGAAATCTTGTACTTAAGCCACTTAGCAGAGGGTCTGACCTAGTAACAAGTGCTTTAAAATGTTAGTTAATATTGTGTTACATTTCTTAATGCTATTGTAGGCAAAATGTCTATAAAATACCACCATTGCTGCATGACAACCTGAACTCAGTTTATTCTCCAGTTCTGCTCTCCTGAAAATCCTGATACAACTAAGAAAGTCAACATGTTTCTAGGCAACAGAGCTAACATAAATCCACCCCTGAGTGGTAAACTAAATTTGGTCTGTAAAGAAGTATAACAACTCTCTATATATGATGAATACACCATGCGTTAGCATTCTCTGAGTGTTGGGTAGCATGTATATTGCAATGAGTATGTCCCGTGTGGTGATTCTGAAAGCATTTCTATGGAATACTAAGAAAGATATTGGCCCTTCTGGGATATGGAGCTTCTAAGCATAGCAGCCTTATACACATCAGTCTTGTCTCCTTGGACCTAAAAGTGTTATTAGGAAATAAGACAGCTTCTGGATGACTGTGTATACTGCTAACTGGGCTACCGTGAAGTGGAAGGCTTGGCATGGTCCTGATAGCAAGCTGCAGCCCCTCTCCTACCATCTTCTTAGTAGACTTCTAGTGTGACCTGTTGTAGTCTCGAGGGTCTAAAGCTTATGTAAGCCTGAGGAGATGCCTGGTGGATGTTCTGCACTGTACAGTGGAAGGTACATCTGTTTTTGTATCCTCAATAAATTGCCCAAGGATCTTAGAATCTTAAAACTAGAAGCAGTCCTACATGCCATCACCTTTGAAAATCTGTCCAGTGTGGGAAGCTTTCTGCAATATTTTCAGCAACTGGCCAGCTGACCTCTTTTCCAACACTTTCAGCTTCAGGAAGCAGATTTTCCTCTTAGAAGTTCATTGCACTGCCAGCCAGCCTTCATTATAAAGAGCTTTGTTCTGGACAGAAATCTGCCTATCTAAAATATCTTACCCCAGATCTATTCTAGCTTGAGAGCTACATAGAATGTTTAGATTCTTCCCCATGACTAATCTTCACATATTTTCAGACATCAATTTTATCTTTCACTAACATCTTGTTTTTTAATAAAAATGTACCTAGTTTCCTCAGCTATCCCCTACTACCTTTGTCCTCTATGTGCCCGTCTTCCTATACTAAGCTATCACACTGATATTTTAGTGTTTCTAGAGCAAGTGGTACTATCTCTAAAGAAGTACACCTTTGCTCTGAGTTAAACAGGGCTCATTTCTTTCACATTAGAGGAATAATAGAGAATGATTGTTTTACAACTGGGGAAAGGCAAAAATACAGAGAAGAAATCCAAAACACTAAAAAACATGACAAAATACACATGTGCACATGGAATGAAAGACAATTAATAAAAGACATCAGCAATATAATGCTATGCTTCAATTCATGCTTCAGAATAATCGCACTTGTTTTCACATTCTGGTACCACAAATTATTAGACATGAAAATTTGGGAAAGTTATTCAATTTCTCTAAGCCTCAGTTGACCCATCTGTAAAATAGGGATGATATTGGTACAGAACCTATTAGTTTGCTGAAGATAAAAACAAACAAAACAAAACAAAACAAAAACAAAAACAAAAAAACTATGTAAAATATTCCAGGTAAACCTGGCTGAGATTAAACAGGATAAAAATCAGTACTGCATGCTGGTGAGGACTGTGGACTCTGAGCTTGAATTTCTTTTCTATTGTTTACTAACTGTGAAATCTTGGACAGATTATCTAACCTCTTTCAACTCCATTTTCTCAAATGAGAAATGGAGGTTGTAATAGATTATATTTTATAAAGCTAAGCACAAAAATATTTCCAGGTTGACATCTCAACACTTGTCAACTCCTTGATCAAGAGGTGGTATTTATACCCTCTCCTTACAGCCCGAATGTCTCTGTGACTGCGTGAATGGTAGGAAGGACAAAGTGATGCTGTGCGACTTTCAAGGCCAGGTCATACAAGTTGATATGACTTCTACTTTCTCTCTCTCTCTCTCTCTCTCTCCTTTTCTCTCTCTGTATGTGTGTGTCTCCCTTGACTCTGCCTTTGGTAAAGCCCTAAGAAGCCTGGCTACCCTGAAGCTGCCATGATGGATAGAATACATAGAAAAAGAAAGAGATGTCTCAACAGTTGCCTCTGTTCCAGCTTCCAGCTATTTATGTCTTCCCAAAACAGGCCATACATGTGAGTAAGCCTTCAGCTAATTCCAGCCTCACCAGCTGACTGCAATCATATGGGAGACCCTGAATGAGAACATACTGCAAGGTTACTGATGTTCCAGAATCCCAAGAGATCATGACAAAACAATTGTTCTTTTCAATCACTACCTTTTGAGATGATTGGCTAAGGAGTAATAACTAATGAAAAGGATGAATAGGATTTTATTAATAAAGTTTATGAGGATTAAATGAGATGACCCAGAAAAACTATTAAACATAAAGGAGTGGTTCTCAAACTTTAGTGTCTGATATTGTCATCTGGGGCTTATTACAAAATGGATTCCAGGGCCCTTCTCCCCAAATTTCTGATTTAGTAAGTCTGGAGTGAAGCCTGAATACTTGGACCTCTAACATGGTATAGCTGAGGCTGATGCTACTGGTCTAGGAACCACATATTACAAATCGTTACAGAGCGAACACTCAATTTATGACTTTTATTCTTACTGCCATTTTTAGTACTTATTGTTTATATTTCATGAACATTAAGCACTGCCAGTTCCTTTGGGTACAAAGGAAATTTATACACAGCTTCTCTCCATAACTCACAGTCTAATTTATCCTTTTTATCCCTAGTGTGGATCACAGTGACTTTCACATATGTGCTAACAATTGCTTATTAGAGGAAATATGAAGAGTGCCCACATTCATTTATGGGTCGATGATGTACTAAAGGGAGACGGTTTAAGAAAAAGAGCAAGAGAGAGATAAAGGGGGAATGGGGATGGGTATGAAGGGGAGTAGATGGTAGGAGAGGAGAGGAGGGAAGAGAATAGAAGGGAAGGGAAGACAAGACAAGACAAGACGAGGCAGGGTGGGAGGAAAATGTCATGTTCCTTGCTCTAAAACTTTTTTCTTTATACTATTTATACTATTACAAGTTTTCACATTGTCTTTTCCTAATTTTAGGATGTATGCCTCAAGACAGGAACATGTTGCTTCCAAATAGCCCTTTCATTTCTTCAGTTCCTTTACAATGGAGTGGTAAAATTATTAAACAACTCTATATCAGAACTGGTAAAAAGAAATCTGTTATCAGGTTTTGCTTTGATGTTATTTTACAGCTATTGTTTAATCTGATAAAAATGCATCAATTACTTAGATGTTTGTGCACTCTCTCTAGCTAAGAATGTTGGTACACTGGCATTCATCTTATTGACAAGATCCTGTGGATATGAATGTATAAAAATATGACTGGTTGGAATAAGACCTGAGGATTTCCTAGAGGCCTTTGGTTTCCATACAGTCCATGTTTTAAGGGTACTTATGAGGTTGGTCATGTCCATGAAACCTATCAGGATTTCAAAGTACATATTTATGTTTGGCTCCCTCCTTTCTTTTTTTTTTTTTTTTAATTTTTATTTTTTATAAACAAATTTTTATCCCCAGGGGTACATGTCTGTGAATCGCCAGGTTTACACACTTCGCAGCACTAACCATAGCACATACCCTCCTCAATGTCCATTACCCCACCCACCTTTTTTCTTATCCCATCTAGAGGAATGTCATGAAAACAAATGACATAATCTATATAAGAACTCTCCAAGCCCATAGAGCTCTACTTATAAACACGTTAAGTAATTAATACCTTGTTCCCTAACTTCTAATAGCTTGTAAGTTATTGGGAATTCAAATGTTAGTCTGCATACTATACAACTTATGTATAACGTGTTGAGGACTATTCTGTACCTATCAATTCTTACATTCACAAAAGGAGAAAATGTCACTCTTGCCTTAATGGAAGGCACAATTTTGAGAGGAGGACGATAACTGTAAGTGAGACAAGCTTTGCCTTTCTTAAACTGACATGGAATCATGTTGTTCTCCTGCTAAAAGACTTTGTTATTATCATATTGCCTTTAAGTAAGAGCAGAAACTTTACAGAATGACTGGCAAAGCCCCTATGATCTAGATCATCTTTCCATCTCTGATTGATCTCAGTGTCCTCATTTCTTCCACACACCACAATATCCAGGCTTGTGGACTGGGCAGCCATTCCAGCACTCACCACTCACCTTCACATTACCATGCTTTTGAACTTGTGATTTCCTTTAAATATATCCACCATTGCTATTTACACAGTATCTGATACACAGTAATCATACCATACAAAGAATTTCTAGAATTTCTGATTAATATTGCCTTTACTATGTCATTTTCACTTTTACCTATGCAAATAGACTACAAGATGAATGCTTTCTTGTGCTAACCTCACCCTTAAATCCTATCAAATCCACCCACAAATCCTATCAAAATTCCTTTAATTAAACAAAGTAAGAAAAATTAGGATGAAATGAAAAAGAGAATTAAAAATACTACACTGGGGCACCTGAGTGGCTCAGTGGGTTAAGCCTCTGCCTTCAGCTCAGGTCATGATCTCAGGGTCCTGGGATTGAGCCCTTCATCAGGCTCTCTGTTCAGCAGGGAGCCTGCTTCCCCTTCTCTCTTTGCCTGCCTCTCTGCCTACTCGTGATCTCTCTCTCTGTCAAATAAATAAAATATTAAAAAAAATACTAAACCATGTGGTATTAACAAAAGAGACTAAGGACTATGATTAAACTAGCAATCACTTTAGCTTAGAATAACTTCAAGGAAGAGGTAAAACTTTTGGTCTTGGTTACCATGTCAAACTGAACGTCTGGAAGCAGGTCCATGCTCGAGGGGCATTAAGTGTGCCACCAATTAAGAAAGCCTTGCATACTCATCAAACTTATTTGTAAGAAGGAAAGTATGGGTATAAGAGTTAGGGAACTCTTAATTGCTAATTGTGTATAATGTATTGATAGCTCATTAAGAGTTGGAACAATCCTATGAGATATGAATTTACATCACTTTTAACAGAGGAGTACAGAGAGTCTCCAAGAAGTAAAAAAATGATACAAAATCATCCACATTAGGTGGCAGAGATAGGATTCAGACCCAGGAATACATGGAAGCTCGTGATCTTTTCAGTATATCAGGAGGTTACTCAAAGTTACCAAATAAAGAGAAAGAAAAGGAATGCCTTCCCATAGCATGTTTTCTAGGAAAGGAAGAAAAAAATCTTGAAACTACTATTCATTCACTTAAGCTTTTAGTAAGGCTATGTCCTGGGGATACAATGGTAAGCACCAAAAGAGCAGAAATGTATAGTTCTTGTTCTTGTGGAGTTTATGAGAAGCAACCTTAAGTACAATGTACACGGAAAGTACATGAATAAATGTAAAATTACAATAGTAATAAGTATTATTTCTTTTTAAAAAGAGCTATTTGGAATATGCTTTCTATAAAAAACTCATTTTAGATCCAAAGACACCTCTAGATTTAAAGTGAGGGGGTGGAAAACAATTTACCATGCTAATGGACATCAAAAGAAAGCTGGAGTGGCAATCCTTATATCAGATAAATTAGATTTTAAGCCAAAGACTATAATAAGAGATGAGGAAGAATACTAGATAATACTTAAAGGGTCTGTCCAATATGAAGATCTAACAATTTTAAATATCTATGCCCTTAACATGGGAGCAGCCAACTATATAAACCAATTAATAACATAACTCAAAGAAACACATCAACAATGATACAATAATAGTAGGGGAATTTTACACCCCCTTCAATGAAATGGACAGAACATCCAAGCAAAAGATCAAAAAGGAAATAAATGGCTCAAATGACACACTGGACCTGATGGAAATTACAGATATATTCAGAATATTCCATCCCAAAGCAACAGAATACATATTCTTCCCTAGTGATATCCCTCCAGGATAGATCACATCCTGGGTCACAAATAAGGTCTCAACTGGTACCAAAAGATTGGGATCATTCCCTGCATATTTTCTAACCACAGTGCTCTGAAACTAGAACTCAATCACAAGAGGAAATTTAGAAAGAACCCAAATACATGGGAGCTAAAAAGCATCCTACTAAAGAATGAAATGGGTCAACCAGGAAATTAAAGAAGAATTGAAAAAAATAATTGAAACAAATGATAATGAAAACACAATGGTTCAAAATCCGTGGGACACAGCAAAGGCAGTCCTGAGAGGAAAATATATAGCAACACAAGCCTTTCTCAAGAAATAAGAAAGGTCTCAAATACACAACCTAACCCTACACCTATAGGAGCTGGAGAAAGAACAGCAAAGAAAACCTAAACCGAGCAGGAGAAGAGAAATCATAAAGATCAGAGCAGAAATCAATGAAATAAAAACAAACAAACAAACAAACAAACAAACAAAAAACAGTAGAACAAATCAATGAAACTAGGAACTAGTTATTTGAAAGAATTAATAAAATTGATAAACCTCTGGCTAGACTTATCAAAAAGAAAGACAAAAGACCCTAATAAATAAAATCATGAATGAAAGAGGAGCGATCACAACCAACACCAGAGAAATACAATTTTAAGAACATATTATGAGCAACTACACACCAGGAAATTTGACAATCTGGAAGAAATAGATGCATTCCAAGAGACATATAAACTACCAAAACTGAACCAGGAAGAAATAAAAAACCAGATCAGAACCATAACCAGTAGGAGATAGAAGCAGTCACCAAAAATCTCCCAATAAACAAGAGCCCAGGGCCAGACGGCTTCCCAGGGGAATTCTACCAAACATTTAAAGAAGAATTAATACCTATTCTCCTGAAATTGTTCCAGAAAGTAGAAATGGAAGGAACACTTCTGAACTCATGCTATGAGGCCAGCATTATCTTGATCCCAAAACCAGACAAAGATAACACCAAAAAGGAGAATTACAGACCAATATCCTTGATTAACACAGATGGAAAAATTCTCACCAAAATACTAGCCCATAGGATCTAACAGAACATTAAAAGGATTATTCACCATGACCAAGGGGGATTTATTTCTGCACTGCAAGGTTAGATCAATACCCACAAATCAATCAATGTGGTACAATACATTAATAAAAGAAAGAACAAGGACCCTATGATTCTCTCAGTAGATGCTGAAAAAGCATTTGACAAAGTACAGCATCCTTTCTTGATCAAAACTCTTCAAAGTGTACGGATAGTGGGTACATACCTCAATATCATCAAAGCCATCTATGAAAAACCCATAGCGAATGTCATTCTCCATGGGGAAAAACCGAGAGTTTTTCCCCTAAGAACAGGAACATGGCAGGGATGTCCATAGTCACTACTGTGCTATGCTATACTATATAATTACACTCCTTTCTATAGCACACACACACACACACACACACACACACACACAGACACGCATGCGCACACACACAAAACGCATGGCAGGTGAGTTAGATTTTTATCCATTTCAAAGACAAGAGCTTTCAGGAAAATTATGTTAAATCAATGACACTCAGTTGAAAAAGCAGTCCTTTGTGATACGGGACTTTTGAGAAGTCCACATTTGCATTTGCCACACAGTAATGCTTATTTGGGGGGTAATAATTCATGCTGATATACTTTCTTTTTACTCAATTTGCAATAATTCCTATTTCATTCAAGCCACCACTTAGATCCATATTTCTTTTTATCATGTATCCATGATTAGGAGCCCTACAAAGACAAGTGCAGGGTTGGGAATGCCAGGAGTTTTGTTTTGCAATTTTCCTTAGATGAGTTTTGTGTTAGCTAGGAATCGCCCTGTTCTGGAAGCCAGTTGCATGCCTAGGGTCAACATTGTTAATCCAGGGGTGGCAACCTAGCTTTCCCTCTAAATGTTATTATTTTCAAGGAACAAAGCTATGAATAAAATAAAGCACTGTCCCTTCTCATTCTTTCTATATATGTAGTTACCATTCATCTCTCTTCCTCTTACATTCCTATTTTCTTATCTGTAAGTGCCCCACTAAATGATAAGCTCTTGAATCAGACTTTATCTTGTCCACAATTACATACCTAGCACACAGTAAGCGTCCCATAAATAGAAGTTTAATTAGGAAATAGGATGAGATTGCCCCTACCTCAATGCATCTACCACTTGCTTGCAATGAATCCTGCAGTCATTCCTATTATAGCCTTTCTCAAAGGTTTTCTCAAAGGAAGAGACAAAGAAAAAAACAATAAGTATCTGGTATAGGCTAGGCGAAACATTCTGTATTTTTCATATATTATCTCATTTAATTTATACCCAGCTATGGTAGTTAAATATTTCTCCCCATATTTTACAGAAAAAACAAACTAGGGCTCAGAGAAATTAGATGTCTTTTTCAACATAATATAGCAGAGAAGCATCAGAACATGGGTTTGAAGACATAGAAAAGATGGGAAAAACTATCTTTTGGTTGGAGGTGATGGTCTCAGGGGTTGATTTGGGGAGGATGGGGAAAAGAGAACTAAAGATAAATGAAGAAAATTGACCACAGGAATTCTAACAGAAAGTATAAGTGAATGGGATTATATATTTTGTGAAGGTAACACTTATTTGAAAAAGTCTCAAAAGATATTTGAAATTTAAATTATTAGATCTCTAAGTACACTTTGATTATCTGTATCTAGTTATGAGCACACTCTTCATTTTCCTCTAAGAACAATCTGTAATAAGGCTAATAATAAAACAGTTGATTTAAGAAATAAAATATTCATCAATTAATTCTTTACACAACTAGAATATGAAAAATTTAGCCTAATACAGTCTTATGCTACAATTGTTAGGTCTGCCTGATTTTGTGAGCCAAATGGCTTGGCATAAAGGTATGGGTTCCCTCTGGGGGGCGTTTTGAGCAAAAGCAATCAGGCAGTGATGCAATTATAGCACCTGCAAATATTATTGTAAACTTTCTACCCACTATGAACCAAAGGTTGGGTTCCTAGGGAAGCAAATTCTAAGATAGAATTTAGCATGCAGGGAGCTTATTTAGGTTTGCCTTTGGGAGCAACACCTGTGGAAGGGATGAGTGGGAAGCAGGAGTTGGCACAGGGAGAAGTCAAGTTGCAATTTAGTCAACCACAGCCTACATCTACCTCATGGACAGCTCTGGAGCAAAATGCCACCTTGAAATTGTCCCAAAAGAGGCCAAGATGACTGGCCCTTTATACTGCTGGACTGATTAAGCCTTCAGGGTATACTATACTAGGCAAGGGCTTGACCTTGGGCATGGCAGCTCTCTGCACCCAGGTAATCCCTGAAGGAGTTGATGGCTATAAGCTCTTGCTTGACAGTGCATCAGCAGCTGGGGCTATATGTCCTTCATGGAAAAGAAATTTGGGTGGTGTTGGCACACATCATGCCACAAGAGACCAGATGCTATAACACCCTCTCTGGATGCCCTTCTAAATGTTGGGCTATCCAACCATAGGATACACAACCAAAGGAAGGTGTTCCTTTCCTCTGAACTAGCAGCTACATGGTTATTAGAGTCTGCCTGCATTTATTTATAAGCCCGTTTACAGTTTTAATTGAGGTAAGACAAAGAAGGTTACTTTGTGATATTTTTTGGCTATATTATAGATGACGTTATAGACAAAATTTGTGAAGTGTATTAATCAACTTGGGTGGCCCTAACAACATATCACAGACTGGGTAGCTTTAACAATAGAAATTTGGTTTCTCACAGTTCAAGAGGCTAGAAGTCCCAGATCAAGGTGCTGGCAGATTTGGTTTCTGGTGAAGGCTCCCTTTCTGGCTTTCAGATGCACTGTGTCCCCACATGGCCTTTTGCCCATGGATGTTTGGAGAGGAAGATTTCCAGAATAGGAGTTCTACCAGAATACAGCTTCACCTTTCTGACATCATTTAACCTTAATTATCTTCCAAAGGCCTCGATTCCAAATACAGTCATTTGGGGGGTTAGAGCATCAACATATGTTGGGGTGTACCACTTAGTTCATAACATTAAGTAATTAAGTGAAGAACTGTATCAAATGTTGTACAAAATGTGACTTTTTTTTTTTTTTTTTGGTTTTGATCCTTCTTTATAGAGACCTTGTAAATTTCTATGGCTGACAGAGCCTTAATTGTTTGGTTTTATTTACTTTATTTTTTTTAAAGATTTTATTTATTAATTTGTCAGAGAGAGAGAGAGAGAGCACAAGCAGGCAAAGTGGCGGCAGAGTCAAAGAGAGAAACAGGCTCCCCCCGAGCAAGAAGCTCGATATGGGACTCTACCGCAGGACCGTGGGATCATGACTTGAGCCGAAGACAGCGGCTTAACCGACTGAGCCACCCAGGTATCCCAATTGTTTGATTTTAATTAGCTGTCCTTTTAATTTACATTTTGGCTTATTCTGAATTTACTCTGTTATTATATACCCAGGCTTAATGCTCTTAATTTAAAAAACCTATCTTCAATACTTCCTCATTTAAGCTTCACATTGTTCTGTAAATTCCATAAAATATCTGACCTTTTTTGGGGGGGAGGTTCTACTTAAATTGCATGTATAGCTAGGATATATACAATTCTATTCTCTCATGTTAGTTGGGAAGAAAAACTCATGATGACTTGGGGGGAAATTTTGTCATTTTTATCACAATACAAATTGTGACTTCCTTCAAGTCACAATACAAAAAAAGACTTCCTTCAGTAAGGTGCTTACTCTTTGATCCTGTAATTCTAACTTTTTACCCTGAGAAAATAACTAGAATATAAGCAGTAAAATAGCCTAATAATAAGGTTCTAGTACAATCAATTATGAAACATATGCTCAATAAAATAACATATAGACAAAAATTGTCTAATATTCATGATGAGGACTACTTATATTTTCAGTAAAAAACTATTTGTATTTCAAAGTCATTTATAAAAGTTTCTCTATGTGTGTATGAATATTTATGTACATAGAGACACACAGAATAATATATAGTGAACTATTAATAGATGCTATTCCTGAGGGGTAGGAACATAAATAATGTTTACTTTATTCTTGGTGTTTTGCCTCCTCTTCTTTTTTCAAACTTTCTATAATTAAAGTGCCTTAAAAACATGGTGAATGCTTTAATTTTGTCAAAAATAATAAATTAGTACTCTATCTAATATTACTAACAGTAATGGCAGTTAATTCTGATTGTTTACTATCTGTCTATTGTTGCCCTAAGATCTTTGTCTAAATTAGCTCAAATAACTCCAGAAATCTATGGCAACCATCTATATATAGATTTCCTTATATTTCTTAAAAACAATGATGATAAAAACCATAATAAGAACCCAGTTTTTCCGTAGCTATTCTTTATTCTCAACTACACGTGAGCTATATTACAGCTTAGTGTTAAGTGATGGAACAGAAAGAATATTTTTTAAAATTAAAGAAAATATAGCAGAGTCAGGAATTTATCCATGTATACATGTGATGAAAAAATGCTGAAAGAAATAGAAACCAAAACATGAGAGCACATAACAGACTCATAGGCTTTGAAGAGTTACTCCAATATTCTTATTTACAGGTGAGGACAATCTGTTTTACAGGAGAAAAAAAATGGTATGCAAAGGCCACCCAGATTTAGAACTAGACCTCAAGTCTCTCCTCTCAACTTCCTGCTTTTCCAATGGTTATTTGTACTAGGGATGTAATATAACATCAGTACATCAGGATTGCAGAGAACTTGGCTGAGGTATGTAATATTCAAAACGAAGACCATTTCACTTGAAATTCTTTTTATTTTACAAGGCATCCCTTTGCACCCCCCAGTAGAGCCCTCTGAACTAGAGAAAAATCACATCAAGAGATGCAAAATAATAAAGATAAAAGCCTCTTCATTTTTACCATTGTTAATGGAAGGCCAAATTCATCACATTTTGCTTCCAAAATTTTAGTAAATGGAAAAAAAATAGTATTTTGGTGAAGACACAAACCTGAAATAGAAGTTATAAATGACATCAAATATTAGCCTCAGCATCCAATTTATTTTTGTCTTTTTTTCTTGCAATATAATATATTGATAAAAATGAGATTCACATTGTTGCAAATAGCAACTACTTTTTAATTTAATCTATCTTGTAATTTCAGGGTATTTTCCAGTTATATAAAAATGACAGGATAAAACTGCATTCCAGAGCTGTGTAAGTAAAATAAAATAGAGTTTACCTGTTTTACTTTGTTAGTGATCTCCCATACGTTTACTGTTGCATCTCCAGGGTCTAGCAGACTGTCTGACACATAGCAAGAGCTAAATAAACATTTTGGGGAATAAAATAATAACCTACAGAGACTTGATCTTATTCTTTGTTGTTAACACTTCCCTCCCCTCCAGTGGTAGATTAGTTATCAAAAATGGCTTAGAGGGGGGCCTGGTGGGCTCAGTGGGTTATGTCTCTGCTTTCAGCTCAGGTCTCATGATCTCAGAATCCTGGGATTGAGCCCCATATCAGGCTCTCTGCTCAGCGGGAAGCCTGCTTCCCCTCTCTCTCTGCCTGCCTCTCTGCCTACTTGTGATCTCTGTCAAATAAATAAATAAAATCTTTAAAAAAATGGTTTGGAGAAGAATTAATTGTTTTGTACCAGTATTTCTTCTATTAGAGATTAACAAAATTATCTGAAAATTATCTGAGAAGTGAGGCTGGAGGAATAGTATAGAGTAGTTTACCTGCCTTCTTTCTCCCTACTCTGCCCATGGCCTGGTACACCACTTTGAGGCAATGACTGTGAGCTCCTCAGCTATAGAGAAAACAGCTACCCTCAAGAAACCTGTCTGGGAAGAGCTGGGAGGTGAGCTTGGGGAAGCTGGAATGTAGAATACCAGGCAGAGGAAGAGATTAGTGTTCTGGAAATTCTGTAGATAAGAGAAGGTATCCACCATGTATGCCCTTCAACCCCATTAATTTATAGGGGAGTGGAACCCAACCTGCTGTATCATTCTTCCTTCTCGAGTCATGAGCACAAGAAAATGCCCAACATAGCCTCTCGAGCCACTGTATTTTCATAGTCTACAGCTCTTCTCTGCCCTTTCCCTTACTGCTGGCAAGCGTGGCTCCCCAGGCGGTGGTTAAGAACCAGTGTACCAATTAATTAGCAAGCTATCAGGATACAGAAAACAAAGTAGCTGCTGCATCAGCCAATGACCTGGGACAAGACAGGACAATAACTGATCTTATTCAAGGTATCTTTCTCTTGAGCAAGTGATTTGTGAATAGAAGCGATTTCTAACCTTTTATTAAACAGGGTAATGTGTTTGTGGCCAGTCTCAAGAGAGATACAGACTTATTTTAGGAAGGTCTGTCTAGTCTCTTCAGTTTGCAGTCTCTTCAGTGAAGAATACATGCCAACTATTCTCTGACCTCAAGGTTTGCATGGTGAGAAGCTACACCAGTACTCCCCAAGGTGAGCAGTGTCTCACCCCAAGGACACTGCCCTGCTCTGAGGCTATGGGAATCCTTCTTAAGTCTTCCCATTTACTATGAATTTGGAGGACTTTTTGGAGTCCTGTAGACCTTGTCTTATTGGGTGTTACCAGAGGCATACATTTTCACTCTACTATGCAAAAAGGAACATGTACTTTTTACTTTAAAGTCCAAAGGAACTGAATTTATTTGCCCTACTTTTCAGTTATACAACATGCATTATTGTACTCTAAGGTGACATCTAATAAGCTTTTCTTAAAGCTACTTTTAAAAAATGGAATTTAAATGTTTTTTCTCTTTTTCCAAATAAAGTGCACTCAAGTAAGAAAATGCCATTTATCCAAACATTTACTGAGTAGCTGCTATGTGACAGGAATCTTCCAAGATTCTCAGAAGAGTGGGATAATATGATTTTAGATTGATTATAACAATTGACATATAAAGATATGTCAAAGAAGCAAAAACAGAAAGTAAATAGCTGCTGATTTGCTTGTGACAGATGATGGAAGGTCTTGACAGAACAGAGCACATAAAATTCTCCTGACACAGTGCATAGCTGTGTGATCTCACATGGGGTTGTAATGGGAAAAGTCCTCATGAGTAGAGATGGAGACAGAGGGAGCCCATGAGATGCTTTGTTACTACCTGTAGAAGAACATCATATAACTTGAATTGGTTATCTGGTCTAAGCAAGTCTTAAAGATAATTAAGTATCTATGTGTTTCTATCTACAGAAATTTCTTCATTCTTCCAGTCAACTTTGTGTTTCTTAAGACACTCAACATTTTATGAGAACCTGGTATCTGACTTTCTGCATGAATTCTGTTTCTGAGGGTACCAAAATATGTAGATTCACAGTCAGGTGTTCTCACTACCATAATAATCAATTGGCATTAATTTCCTATATATTTGCCTGTTTTGTAGTCAAGATTGCAAGTATATGTTCTAATAGTATGTTGTATCTGTGAGAAAATGCTCATAGTATTTAGATCCACTAATGCAGTTAGCTAAACACAGCTCTGAAAACTTGAAGTGTATCAATTTTAAATATGTTCTTCCAAACTTGCATAACTTGTGTAATATCTGAGCATGGATTTTAACTATGGATAACTTTCCTTTTATAAAAGGGCAAGAGGAACCATTTATTATCATTTATATATTAAAATCCTGTTCAATATGTTAAACTTCTGTAGGTAGTTTCTCTTTCAAAATAAAATTTTATTTAAAAAAATAAGGAATTTAAGCATATAGGCAGCCAATGTTCAAAAATGGGTCACTGTCTTTGCACATAATGACAAACACTTGAAAGTGGGAAGCTTAGAAATGTTAAGATTCATTGTTCTGACCCACAGAAACTTATTATCACTTCAATTTTACAATTCAGCATTTTGAAGTTTCCTAGTTATAATAAAGCATAAAAACCTCTCAGTTATAATAAATAGTAAGCTACTCTAGGTAAGAGATAGTGGTACGTTTAAAGAGAAAATGAATGGCATATGCTATAATCAAGAACAATTGGCAGACATGGCACAGAGCAGTTATTTTAGAGCTCATAGTCTCTTTCCCCACATCTTTTCATGAGATATGGGACGTGTTCAAATACTTCAACAAATTTTGCCTCTAAAGACTTTGTTCCAGTGTATTATCAAGGTATCAAGGTAGTGTTTTTTTTTAAACAGCTGATACCTAGTTTTGCCAAAATGATTTTAATAAAATGTTTAGTTTCATGTTAACATGGAAAAGTAAAGCAACTCTAACTTTCGGAATAAAGAATGAAGGAATAAAGGGAAGGTCTTCTATTTATTACTTTAAGAAGTATTTTTTGAGAGAATACTGTAAGTCAAGCATAATTCTAGGCACTAGGAATATACACATAATCAAGACAGAACTTGTATTCTAATGGAGGAAATAAGCAAACAACACATGAAAATACTGTAATTTGTAATGGTAATACATTTTGTTCACTTATCTCATATGTATTGAGCACCTACTATATGTTAGGGACACTAGGGGGTGCTTAAGATTCAACAGTGAATAAAACCAGATATCCCTGCCCTTGTGAGGCATGCACATTGATTCTATGAAGGAAATAAAGCAGAAAAAAGTGAGATGAAGAGACTTTTTTTTTTTTTTTTAAGATGGAGAAGACAAGGGGAGCTTGAAAAAGTGATATTTTAATAGACTAGAATGACAAGAAGGAGTGAGATCTGTGAAGATCTGGGGGAATATAATTCTAGCCCAAGAAAATATCAAATGTAAATGCTCTGAAACAGACAAGAGGTTTATGGGTGCTAGGAATGGCAAGAGCCTTGATGCTGGCGCACAATGGCATGGAAGTGATTGGCATGAGGTAACACCAGAGGGATAAAGGGGTACCAAAAATACAGAGCCTCACAGATCATGGTAACATTTCCAGATTTTGATCCAAGCATGGTGGGAAATCATTCAAGTTTGAAGCTGGTGAGTGACATGATCATATTACATTTTTAAAAGATTCCTATCAGTAATAATATGAGGACTAGATCATGGAGGGAACAAGAGTGAAAGCAGAGGGACAATCTAGGAGGCTACAAAGTTAGATGAGAAAAGAGATGTTGGTGACTTAGAAAAGAGTGATCAAAGTGGGTCTAGTAAGAAGTGACCAAATTGGGATATACTTTCAAGTTAGAAGACAAAATGATTAGCTGATGGATTTAACCTTGCTTGTTAGGGAAAGCAAAGATTCAAGGATCCAGCTAGGTTTCTGGTCAGAGTAGTTGGGTAAATTGTGATGCCATCTATAGAGATGGAGATCAAGGGAGAATTGGCTTGTTGATGGTGGGTTGGGAAATCATGAGTTATTTTTGGACATGAAAAATTAAAGATACCTATTATATACTGAAATGTCAAGGAAGCAGTGATATGCTCATTTAACTCTATGGCTTATGTGAGAGGTTGGGCTGGAGATAAATTTCAGAATCAGTGGAATTTAGATGAAAGCTAGAGTTTAACACCGGAAAAAATCAACTACAGAGAAATGAAAAATGAAAAAGACAAGAGAGGCAAAGACTGAGCCTTTTTCACCATAGAATTTAGAAGTGGAAAGAAGGAGTCAGCAAGAGTCTGGGCAGAAGCATTAGGTGTTTGAGTTCTGAAGCTGAAGCATTAGCCCTGAAAGGAAAGAGGAGGGCCAGATGAAAGCTCAGAGGTGAGAAAAGCAAGATCCAATGGAGAATAGAGAACAACTTCTTTGTTGTTCTCACTCTGGAGAGCAGAATACAAAGGGCAGAGAAACTAGAATTGACCCTGGAGAGGAAGGGAACAATAATAGTGAAAAAGGTTGTTATGGTTATCAAAGCAAACAATGATGGTGGCAGGAGGAGTGAACACAATAGTTAAGTTAGGAAGATTCCTATGAGGCAGGAGTGTCCAATTTTAATGATGTTTTGATATTGGGAGTGAAAAGAGGAAGCTCAGATTTAGGTTGACTGTAACGTAGATTATTATTCTATCTTCTGTACTTCTTTTTAAACATTCCATAATAATACAGTTGTGAAAACAGGAAAATATTACTTATAAACCCAACTAGCTTAACAGAAATACTAATATTCTTTCCACATTTCAATAGTATGCTTGCATATAATTTTACGATGTGGCTATCCTAATAAACACACACATCTCTTTTTTTGTTCAATTTACATTATGCCATAAACGCTTCTATGCTGCTTCATAATATCCATAATTACCATTTAAATGAAAACATATTATTTCATAGACCACAAGTATATATTTAATTTACTATTTCTCCCTATTTTAACAACCTATTATTTCCAATATCTAAACATTGTTACTAGCGGTACATGCTCATGAACATGTATTTTTCTTATTTTTGAATTATCTGTGCAGGATATATTTGAAGATGCTGAAAACACATAAATATCACCAACTGCTTTCTAAACATTTTTCCAATAGACAATTCTCTCAGGAATATGCCAGTGTACCAGGTTTACCACAACCTCAATGGAATTAAGTAGTTTTCTTAAAAACATCTTCTGATTGAATCTGTGTGAATTTCAATCTCAGTATTATTTTAATTGTATGTTTCATATCTAGCGACAATAATTGTTTACCTATCTAAATACTATCCTTGTTGCTAAGCATTTATATGAAGACTTAAGTTACTTAATTTTTTCCTCAGGCAGTTGTATAGGTTTCTTATATAATAACATTATTTGTTAATAATGAGTTCCTCTGAAAAGCTTTCATAAGATTTAAAATAAACACACACACACACACACACACACACACACACAGAATCTGGAATAAAAAGATAAAAATCTGTGTCCTAGTTTTGGTATTTACTGGTTAGGTTAGAATCCTGGCCCTTGTTTATAAATTGTGCTTTCGAGCTAACTTGGGTTTAAAGCCCTATTTTCTCAATATTTCACAGTATTATGAGTTTGGGGTTCAAGTAAGTTAACATACATGTAAATGTTTAAGTAGAAAACTATAATTTTGGTGATATTATTATTTGAGCATTTCAACTGAGCATTTGGGGGTGAGGGAGACTGTGTAATTCTTGACATCACTGAAGCGGTAACAGATGGTGTCTGTCTCCTGCTTATACACCAGGTCTGTCTTATGCTCAGTGAACAGAACAATGCATATGATGTTGATACTTTTAAATAAATATATGTAGATATATTTAAACTTTAATTGTCAATTTAATCAACTGAAGAAAAAGCATAAACATAAATTCATGAAGTTTAGAAATTACATTAGAATTCCCTGACATGTATAATACCCATTTTAGCTTTTCATATACTATAATATAAAAGAAGTAGGAGAACCCATAAAATGTTTCCAGCACTAAAACATCCAGTATGTAAATATTATTTTTGATGGCACTTAAAGAGTACAAATTAATCATGCAGTAATTTTTATGCCAGACTAATAACTTAATGATAACCAAATTGGACTTTCATGCCTTTAATGATGGTTTAAAAAAATTATCTGAAAGATGATGAAATTGGAAATGACTCATGATTCTAGATAATCAGTAAGATACATTATCATTTATAAAATAAGACAGATGATAGCTACACTTACTATGGTAGCACTATATAATATACAGAATTGTCGAATTACTATGTTGTACACCTGAAACTAATATAACACTGTACGTCGACTATAATTCACTAATAAAAATTTTTTGAAAAATAACATGTTGATTGGAACAACAACAAAAAAGACTTTCCAACTTAGTTGATGATAATATAGAAAGGACGACATGTTATATTTTACAAGGAAAAAGAAAAGTTTCTTCACTAATTAGGTATTTACAATGCAAGTGTTCATGTTCCTTACTACATATTTAAGTGGTATTATAATTACCAAAGATAAATTAATTCACAGAGACATAATTATTATTTTCTCTTATCTTTCTTTTGTCCTAAGTATTTACCAAACACAGATGCTGAATTCATCCAAATTATACACTAAGAAATGGCTTCTGCCAAAGCACAGAAGAACTCCTCTGATGGCTTTATTTCCATCACACCTTCCCTCATCTGAATGTCTTTTTTACTCCTTTGCTCCTCCCTTATGCAATGAATCATTCTGACTGCTGGCACGACCAAGCAAATAGTTACAGTTAATTCTGCAATCTTAAAATTTTTCCAGTAACCATTTTAATTTTGAAAACTGCAAAGCATTTAAGGAAATATAAACTCTTTGTTTTTTCCCCTAATTGCTTTTCATTTAAATATAGATATTAGGTACAGATATCAGAGCAGGCAACTGTTCCCACTTGCGTGTTTATCTAATTTAGGTGATGGAAGCTATTCAAGAACTATCTTTTGCTATGATCTTGGAAAACTCTCTTGACAAATTTAGACTAAATACCACCTCTGCAGCAGTGACTTTAATGGTTAGCACCTGTGCTGAGAATATCATAGTCCTTCTGGACTGCCAAAAGCTGCATCTCCTTGTGAACTTTCCCATCCTCTAAAACTTATCATGAACTCTCATCAGTCTTAGCCATATGTTTCACATTTGTGAATTTATCACTCCTGTGTGCTTCTATAATCTGCACTTGTGGTGGTTCAGTTAAATAGTAAAACCAAAAATCAGAGTGTAACAGAGGAATTGTTTCTGCTCATTCTGAATTGTGAGCTTGAAGTGGACATGGTCAAGAGCAGAATGTATCATTTTACTTGAAGAAAGCTGCTGTGAAGAAGACCTTTGTCAGGTAATGATATCACTTTCTACACAGGACTCTGAAACCGAGGTATTGTCCTTCTGTCCTTTCTCTCCCTGACATTTTTTTTTTTAAGATTTTATTTATTTATTTGTCAGAGAGAGGGAGCACAGGCAGATAGAATGGCAGGCAGAGGCAGAGGGAGAAGCAGACTCCCTGCTGAGCAAGGAGCCCGATGTGGGACTCGATCCCAGGACACTGGGATCATGACCTGAGCCGAAGGCAACTGCTTAACCAACTGAGCCACCCAGGCGTCCCCCTGACATTTTTATATCTAACGTATTCCTTGAATCACCTTCTTCTTGTCTTCTGCCACTTTTCTAGTTGAATCGAAGTCACAGTTCATCAGTGTTAGTGAAATAGACTTCTCACTTGTCATCCTGTGTTAATCTTGCCCATCCTGAATCATTTTTGTCTAAAACATTAAATATTTCAAGTTACAGAAAACTAAAGACATTATTTCAAAGACCCGTCCACTTATCACAAACACATTCTGCTTTATGGTTTCAGGTCATTTACAGTTGTAGCTACTGTGTTATAAAGCACTTTTATGTTAATAATAGAAATGCTCTCATATGCTGATGAGCATGGTACTTTTATTATCCCTGTCTTAGCTTGGGATGCCATAACAAAATACCACAGACTGGGTAGCTTAAGTAACAGAGATTTATTTTCTCCCAGATCTGGAGGCTGGGAGCCCAAGATTAGGGTGCCAGATTGTCCAGATTTTGGTGAGAGCCCTCTTGCTGGCTCTCAGATGGCTGCGTTTAGCTGTGTCCTCACATGACAGAGAGGGAGAGAGAGAGAAAGAACACTGTGTCTCAATACCATCACACTGGGAGTTAGAATTTTAACAAATGAATTTTCAAGGAGCACTATGCAGTCCACAGCAATTCTTATTTTAGAGAAAAGGAAACTGAGGTACACAGAGTACTTTAGGAAAAAGGAAAAAAGGACACAAAGTTTAAGTAATTTGCTTAAGGATAGTAAGAAGCCAGGTAGTCTAGGGTCAAAACTGACATTTCTAGCCACTATTCCATCACCTCTTAAAGAAAAATAAAGCATTACAAAAATAGTGAAGTTAAAGATGTTTTCCGCCTTCTCCAGAGGCAATCACTATTTTGATGTTTGTGTATTCTTTCTCATCCTCACATATTTATATGTGTCCTGTATGTGTTTATAATACAGATGCATATATACCTATGTATATAATACATGCATATATCCAGATACACCTATCTATGTCACCCACATTTCTATAATATGCTTGTAACAAATTTTAAATATACATACACACACACACACATATATGTATATATTTGTTCACAGGAATGGCATCAAACTGCACCTATGTTTTCAACCCCTTTTCTCACTTGACTGTGTTTTGTGAGTCCTATGCTTATTGAAAATTATTATTTACCACATTTACTTTATCAATATTTCTCACCCTCAACATTCTGTCATTTCCTCCTTAAATCTTAAATTCCATCACTGGGGATTGTCATCAACCCTTTGAATACCTGCTCAACCTCCCTGCCCTCCCTCTATTTCATCAAACTTGCCTGTCATTACTGCAGAAGTGGGTCCCCCCATGCCTGCCTTCCACCCATTCTGCCCATACACCTGCACAGATGAACATGAAGGTCATACGAGTGGTCTCACTTTATAATTATTATATTTATTTCATATATAAGTTGAGAAGCAATTTAAAATTTATGACGGGTAGTTGAGTTGTCTGTTACTTATAGCTTATATAAGTAACTATGGTTACTTATAGCCATGTTGACTCTCCCTATTTCATTCAGTCTTCCATGCTATTTTGTGACTGTTTCCTACCTTCCCCTTTCTCCTCAAGCCTCCAACATTCTACTTTTCAGCTGGTGATGTCACTATTTCCCTGAGACAAAAAAAGCAATTATGCAGCAGGTTCTACACCCTCCTCCTAGAACACCTGTCCACATACCTGCACCTGTGCTGTATGCACTTCTCCACTGCTCTCCCGTTCAACGATCAACTGGCTGTGTTTCTAAAGCCAACACTTTCCCATATACACTAGGCTTTAACCCGGGGCATTATTCCAGAAATTCTTCCCTTCCTCCTGCCTCGCACATTTTCTCTCTCTGCCGAATCATTTCTTTCATCACTACAAACATCCTATAAAATAAAAAACAGAATTACAAATGTCTCTTGAGCCCACATTTCTCTTCACCCACTGTCCTAATAACTTATTCTGTCTTTTAACAAAATGGTCTCTGACTCCTCTCTTTTCACTTGTTCTTGAACCCGTGCCAATCAGGCTTTCACTTAGAACACTCTTCCCAATGCTACACCTGTCAAGATCACCAATGGCTTTATGTTTACAAATTTGAAGCCCACTTATCTTCTTACTTAACTCATCTACACCTTTAGCACAGTTGGTCACTCTCTTTGCATTTCCCTTCTTAGCCTGTGTGGTTGATTATTTTTATGTTTTCTAGATGGAAGAAATTATTTCTACATATTATGTGCTCATATTCTTGGCCCTCATTTTTGTTCAGATTTTTTAAATAGGATTTTGAAAAATGTAAATTGCAAATATAATTCTCCCATCAGCTTTTCTTTAAAAAATTATTTATTTATGTGTGAGAGACAGAGAATGCATGAGCTGGGGGTGGGGCAGAGGGAAAAGGGAAGCAGACTCTCCACTGAGTGGGGAGCCCTGCCTGGGGCTGGATCCAATGACCTGAGCCAAACTCAAGAGTTGGACACTTAACAGACTGAACTACCCGGGTGTCCCAGTTTTTTCTTTTTAAAAAACATTTTTGTGATGCCTGGGTGGCTCAGTGGGTAAAGCTTCTGCCTTCAGGTCAGGTCATGATCCTAGGGTCCTAGGATCAAGTCCAACATTGGCTTCTTACTCAGCAGGGAGCCTGTGTCACCCTCTGCCTGCCACTCCCCCTGCTCATGCTCTCTCTGACAAATAAATAAAATCTTAAACAAAAATTTGCTGGTGTCATTTTATTTCACTTTAAATATATTTTGAAGAATTCAAAACTGTGGACCTTATCCTTTATGATTAATTTTTTAAAGTGCTTGTTTAAATAATGTTTCACTTTTCAAACACCCTAAATTCATTATCTCTATTTTCTTTAAAATTAATATTTTCTACTTGAGAAAGACATATAAAATATTTATTAAGTGAAAAATAAATTTTCCCAACATAATTTATGGGATAATGCAATTTTTTGCTGCTGATTTGTTATACAACTTATAATGGATATCAAGTTCATATATGCAATGGGTCTGTTGCTAAACTTTTTAGTCCTCTTCTGTATTTCTATTCCTGTGCCAATACCCATTTTGTTTGTATTACTACAGCTTTATAACAAGAACTGATATCTAGTGAGGCAATGTCAAAAATGTCTTTGCAATTCTACTTGTTCTTTCATATATATTTTAGGAATATATTATGATTTACATAAATACCCTGTTAAGAATTTTTGTTGAAATTGGTTAAATTGAATTAAATTTTGGTTATCTGGATATCCTTATTGAGTTCTCCAGCTCTTATGTGTCAAGGTACTTATTCCAGTCTCTTTTTATGACTTTTAATACATTTTAAGAATTTCTCCATGTATGTCTTACAAATCTTTTATTACATTTATTTCTTTGCACTTCACAGTTTGTGAGTTTTATAAATATATCTCTTTTACTAACGTATAGGAAGATAACTGATTTTTTTTCTTATGGTCTTGTTTTAACAATCTCGATGAACTCTTATTTGTAGACTTTTTAGATGTTCTTGTATTTAGTTGCATTCACTTTGTATATTATTATATTGTCTGATAATAACACTTTATTTCTTTTTTATCTTGTTTTCTCATTTTTTAACTAATTATGTTGCCATTTTTACAGACCATTATTTATACATTCTTATAGTCCTAGAATAAAAATTTCAATATCATGATTTTTAAACACTGCTACTTAGTAGTTTTGAAGCTATGTCCATCAATAAAAATAGCCTAGAATTTTCTTCCTGTTTTAGGAAGCTGCAAGTTATCTTTACCCATAAGCCAAACTTACTTTCACTATATTAATTTAAATTTATTATCTGTATTTTTGGGTAAACAGATACATGTTCTTCCAATAAAAACTACATAATTCTTTGATTACTCTTTTGGCAGACTCAAATAAGTGGCATCTGATATCCATTCTGCCTTTTTTTATGGCAATATGTATGGATTCTATTTATATATAATACACATAAATATATATTATCTACAATATATATGCACATACATATCGTATATTTAAATATACACATATACATACTATATGTATACCCACATATACACATATATACACACATACATATCTAGCATGCATATATGCTGAGCCATCTGGACTAAAGAATATATTTTTCAGGTTATCTTACAGCCAGGTGTGCCTATGTGACTAAATATTGGGCAAATAAATGTAGGTGGAAGTAATGTGTCCAATTTCTAGAAAGTGTAGGTATGTGTTTTGGCCTCACTGCCCTTCTTTTTCCCTGTACTTTGGACTAAAACTATTTAAGCAAAATATCACAATCCCTAACTTGCTGGGGTGCCTCTGTGGCTCAGTCAGTTAAGCCATAGACTCTAGGATTCAGCTCAGGTTGGGATCTCAGGGTCATGAGATCAAACCCTACACTGGGCTCTGTATTCAGAGCAGAGTCTGTGAAAGACTCTCTCTCTCTGCCCCTCCGGCTTGTGCTCTCTTTCTCTCTAAAAGAAATAAACTTTCTAAAAATTTAACAACTTGTTAGATTTGTTCATTTCTCCCTATAGTTCCATCAGTTTGGGGTTTATGTATATAAACTTTTGCAATAGATGTGCATACATTCAGGATCATTATGGTGTGGTGAAATGACATTCAACATTATATAGTTTAAAAGGAAGTTACAAGTCTATGTAATGACAAAAGTCCACTTGATCTGATATTAACATAGCTTTAATGTTGTTCATATGGTTAGTATTTGCAAGATTTCTATCTTTGTCCTTTCAACCTATATCTTTATATTTAATCTATCTTTTAAAATATCTTTATTTCCTTAGCAATTCGGGGTCTCTTCTGGTTCCATACAAATTTTAGGATTATTTGTTCCAGCTCTTTGAAAATGCCAGTGAAATTTTGATCAGAATGGCATTGAAAGTATAGATTGTTCTAGGCCATATAGACATTTTAACAATGTTTATTCTTCTTATCCATGAGCATGGAATGCTCATCCATCTCTTTGTGTCTTCAGTTTCTTTCATGAGTGTTCTGTAGTTCCTCGAGTACAGATCCTTTACCTCTTTGGTTAGGTTTATTCCCAAGTATCTTATGGTTCTTGGTGCTATAGTAAATGGAATTGATTCTCTAATTTTCCTTTCTGTATTTTCACTGTTAGTGTATAAGAAAGCAACTGATTTCTTTACACTGATTTTGTATCCTGCCACATTACTGAATTGCTGTATGAGTTCTAGTGGTTTGGGGGTGGAGTCTTTCGGGTTTTCCATATAAAGTATCATGTCATCTGCAAAGAGAGAGAGTTTGACTTCTTCATTGCCAATTTGAATAACTTTAGTTTCATTTTGTTGTCTAATTGCTAAGGAAATGTTGGAAAAGGAAAAACAAAACTGGGGGCATCACATTACCTGCTTTTAAGCTTTACTACAAAGCTGTGATCACCAAGACAGCATGGTACTGGCACAAAAAAGAGACACATAGGCCAGTGGAACAGAGCAAAGAGCCCACATATGGACCCTCAACTCTATGGTCAAATAATCTTCAACAAAGCAGGAAAAAATATACAGTGGAAAAAAGACAGTCTCTGCAATAAATGGTGCTGGGAAAATTGGACAGCTATATGTAGAAGAATGAAACTCGACCATTCTCTTACACCGTACACAAAGATAAACTTGAAATGGATAAAAGACCTCAACATGAGACAGGAATCCATCAGAATCCTAGAGGAGAACATAGGCAGTAACCTCTTTGATTTCAACCACAGCAACTTCTTTCAAGATATGTCTCCAAAGGCAAAAGAAACAAAAACAAAAATGAATTTTTGGGACTTCATCAAGATCAAAAGCTTCTGCACAGCAAAGGAAATAGTCAATAAAACAAAGAGGCAACCCACGGAATGGGAGAAGATATTTGCAAATGACAGTACAGACAAACGGCTGACATCCAGGATCTATAAAGAACTCCTCAAACTCAACACACACAAAACAGATAATCATATCAAAAAATGGGCAGAAGACATGAACAGACACTTCTCTTAAAAAGACATACTAATGGCTAACAGACACATGAAAAAATATTCATCATCATTAGCTATCAGGAAGAATTCAAATCAAAACCACATTCAGATACCACCCCACACTAGTTAGAATGGCCAAAATTAACAAGACAGTAAACAACATGTGTTAGAGAGGATGTGGAGAAAGGGGAACCCTCTTACACTGTTGGTGGGAATGCAAGTTGGTGTAGCCACTTTGGAAAACAGTGTGGAGATTCCTCAAGAAATTAAAAGCAAACTGCTTATAGTGGAATTCTGATTTTTACCAAGCATGTTCACTCCTGTCATGTAATTCAATCTAATTATAGTATACTGGGTATTAGACTGTAGCATTTCTGTTTATCCCTCCTTTCTTTGATAGTTTTCTTTCTGTGTTCTTTAGGTTCAATAAATTACTTTTTAGGATTTCATTTTTTTTCTTATGTACTGGCTTTTTAGTTTTGCTTCATTGTGTGTGTGTGTGCACGTGTGTGTGTGTGTGTGTGTGTGCGCGCGTGCTGTGTGGTACATTTCTGCTTTGATTGGGTTAGGCTACTCACCCCGACAGCATTCGTTTAAGTGGTACTAAGAGATCCAGATTCTTTCTGTTACACGACATTGTCGTTTTTAACATGGGATCATACTGGGCATTTTATTGCCTGGTTTGGAGGTGGAGAAATCACCCATATTCCACTGCTAAATCCCAGTCATATGTTGCAATGTAAATGAATAGGAAGTTAGGAAAACTAATTTAAATGTATTTAATGTAGAGAAGAAAGTAAGAAAGTATCCCAGGTGGAGGATAGAGCATGAACAATGATAATGTGGTGGTGCTGAGCCGATGGATTATTTAAGATAGTGGTGATAACTAGTTGAGTTGATAGGATATAACCACATTACAGAGGTCTAGAAATTTAGCCAGAAATGCTGAGATTTCACTCTGATTTTGGAAATATGGTACCTCAGATGGTGCACAGTTACCAACTCTCTCACCTATAACAGGATAATCTACATGTCCTGTCAAATGTGAGTTGCCAAGTCTTAAAGTAGGTAGAATATATTTCCTTGCCCCACACTTGGCCCTGGCATATGACTTTCTTTGGCCAAAACAGTCTGAGCAATCACTACATATGCTACCTTCATGCATAAGTTCAAATTTGATTGTATGGCTGAGTTAGCCCTCCTGAGCCTCTGACCTCTTTCAGATACCCAGTAGGACCTGCATCTTTATTCTGGGTCCTGGAATGAGAAGCCACTAGCATAGCTGTAGCTGATATTCAGATTACATACACCAAAAATGAGAAATAAGTACTAACGCTTTAAACAAAAGTCAACTGATACATTACAAGTACTAAAGTGTAGTTTCTAATTTTTTTTTGTTTTTGTTGGGAGGATAGATGGCAGAACAAAATTAGGAATTATATAATATAGTAATTTAGGACCTGGGTTTCAGAAATCAATAAATGCGGATATAACCATTTCGTTCTCTATTTACCATCCAAGTAAATCACAGCCTTAGTTTTCATTTAAGTAAAATAGGAAAAATAATCCATATTCCATAGCACTTTAGTAAAATATATAGTAAATGTATGCCCAGTGCCTCATATTTAAAATCTATTTAATGTCATCACTAATATAGAAAGATTATTATGTGTACCAAACCAAGTACGTGAATTATGCCACATATAAGAGCTTGAAGAATGCAATGTGGCCTGACAGAAAGGTTTCAGGTGTTGACATCCCAAAGACTAGTGTTCATAATTCTAGCTTTGCCAACTTAGTAGCTGTGACCTTCTTTTGCAAATCATGTAAGCCTTAGTCTCCTTGCTTCCAAATTGGAGGCAAAGCACACCTACTTCATATAATGATAAGACATAAATGTGATCACATGTGCAAGAACCTATTTAATCCCCAACATGGAAGAAAGTAGGCATGTGCCCTTATGAAGAAAGTTGCAGAGGAGTGAGGTACAGAAATTGAAACACCTGATGACAGTCATTTAATCACCTTGGGATGCAGAGATTTCAACTGGAAAATTGGGATGCTACTGCAAAAGCATTTTATGTGTTGACTAATTTACGGTCAGGAGGCACTTTAAAACACCAAGCATCCAGCTTCATAATAGCATATTAATAGTGATAAAAACTAGCATGCCATGCAAATTCTAAATCTAAAACACGTTCTGTATAAACTCCCTTGGCAGATTCATTTGGCTCTAATAAAACCATTCATTTTCCATCTTAAGATGCAGTTCAGTGTTACTCTTGGCTATCACATAGCTATTTTATTCTACTCCAGGGGAGAATGCTTGAGTTGGATGAAATGGTCCCTCTGTGAGGTTACTATATATTCTTTAGTTAAACTGGTTGGCATGGAAAGGCTTAATTAGGAACTGTAAAGCATTTCCAAGATCTTTGGATAGATTTCCAGGAATACCAACTTGCATTATGATTTTTGAATTCTATATATTTATTAAAGGTAGATGAGTTCCTTTTTTAAAAAAAAATTCTGTTTTAGCCACCTAAGAATGCATACTCCTTAAGAAAAAAAACTGTTGCTAAGGTCTTTATGCTTTATTATTTGAATGTATGTATGTTTTCTTACAAAAAATGAAATTAACATGTTACAATAAATAAAGGCAGAAGAGATTATCTGAGGATGAGCAAGTGTGTGAAATAACCAGCACCCAAATGTAAACAAATCTGCAAAGGCTGGGAGTGACAGCTTTGTAGACAAACAGATCAGGGGTATGGGAAGGAACAGGCAACAATGACAAAAACAAAAATTGCATGTAAAAGAGAAAACTCTGAATGTGGGATATGATTGTCTATAAAATGAAACATATGTCTATGTCAGTATAAAACTGGAAAAAAGTTTTGCATTTCTCTGTAGACACTGTTAAAAGAAAATGGGAACAAAGCTATATGGTATGATTCCATTTAGGCAAAAACAAAACAAACCATAGTGTCTTCTTCATATGAGAATGTGTGCTTGCATATGTCTGTATGAATGAAGGAAAACATGCACACTATCCCGTTCAAATTGGTTTGGATATCTGTGTGGTTGAAGGAGGATTGAGGGCAAAGAAGGAGGGACAATGAATTTTGTCTTTTTCATCTTTTGCTATGTTTATTTGTTATAAGTAAGGATGTCTTAAGCTTGTAGTTAGAAAAAAACTCAACTAATAAAATATTTAATATATTTCACTATTTTCCTTCTTAATAAAGCTTTCTCTTCACCCTAGAACCCTCAACAACTACCCTATTGTTTAATCTTCTCCATAATCAAGATTCTCAAACACTGTTTCTGGTTCTGCTGCCTCCACTGCTCCTCTCTTTCACTCTTTGCTCCATCCAATGTCCTTCTACTCTCATCATTTAAAAAAAAAAGTATTCTCACCAATATCACCAATAATTACCTTGTAATGAATCCAGCAGATTTTTTTCAGAACTCTCTGATATCATTTGGGACAGCTGATCATTCTCTTCTCTTTGGAACATTCTCTTTCCTTGGCTTCATTGCCCTTGTCTTTACCCACCTATCTGTAAGCTCAGTCTTTTCAGTATCTCTTCTTCTCCGAATTGACACCTAATTTCAGTGTTGCTCCCTGTTTCAATGCTGGTGCTACTTTTTTCCTACTGACATTCCCTCGCCAGAAAATCTCAACTGCATTTTAAATGTCATCCATACCTCAGTGATTTTCATATTTGATCTCCTGTCAAATCACCTGTCTGACTTCCAAGTATATATCTATGCTTGACCCATCTATCTAGCCAGGTGATTCTCATGCCAGGAAACCAGAATTGTCCTTGCTACTTTTTTTTAAAAAATATATTTCATTGTATTTTGATCCTTTGAAAGATAATTATTTATGTAGAAGAAATTTTTAGCCAAACAATAAAATAATAGCTATAAATGCATTGCCTGCCCCTAATATTTTTAAATTTAAATTCAATTAATTAGCATATAGCTCATTATCAATTTCAGGGGTAGAGTTCAGTGAATCATCAGTCTTATATAATACTCAGTTCTCATTACATCACATGCCCTCTTTAATGTTCATCACCTAGTTACCCAAACCCCACTCACCTTCATCCAGCAACCTGTTTGTTTCCTATGATTAAGAGTCTTTTATGTTGTTTTCCTCTCTGATTTTGTCTTGTTTCATTTTTCTCTCCCATCCCTGATGCTTCTTTGTTTTGTTTCTTAAATTCCATGTGAGTGAGATCATTTAATTGTCTTATTTTAATTAAGTCTGACTTATTGACTTACTCTGCTCAGCATAATACCCTATAGTTCTATCCACATCTTTCAAATGGCAAGATTTCACTTTTTTGATGGCTGAGTACTATTCCATTGTATATATATACACTATATTTTCTTTATCCGTTCATCTGTTGATGGACATCTATTCTCTTTCAATAGTTTGGCTATTCTGAACATTGCTTCTATAAACATTGGGGTGCAGGTGCCCCTTCAGATCACTACATTTGTATCTTTTAGGTAAATACCTAATAGTGCAATGGTTGGGTCATAGGGTACCTCTGTTTTCAACTTTTTGAGAAACTTCCAAACTGTTTTCCAGAGTTGCTGCACCAGCTTTCATTCCCACCAACAGTGTAAGAGGGTTCCCCTTTTCTGCATCCTCACCAACATCTGTTGTTTCCAGACTTGTTAATTTTAGACATTTTGACTGGTGTGAGGTAGTATCTCACTGTAGTTTTGATTTGTATTTTCCTGATGATAAGTGAAGTTGAGCATCTTTTCATGTGGCTATTAGCCATTTTTAGTCTTCTTTGGAGAAATGTCTGTTCATGTCTTCTGCCCATTTCTTTATTAGGCTATTTGTTCTGTGGTTGTTGAGTTTGATAAGTTCTTTATAGATTTTAGATACTAGTCCTTTATCTGATAGGTCATTTGCAAATATCTTCACCCATTCTGTCAGCTGTCTTTTGGTTTTGTTGATCATTTCCTTTGCTGTGCAAAGCCTTTTATCTTGATGAATTCCCAATAGTTCATTTTTGCCTTTTTCCCCTTGCTACTTCTTTTTCACTTACCTCTTTTATCAATCACAGTCAAGGTTAAAATCTTCAATAAATATAAAAGAACATGATATTATTATAAAATAGCTAAAATATGTATAATGATAATGTGGTAAGCATAATTCTATAAACATTTTTGTATTATTTTGTTTATTGCTTTTAATAATACAATGAAATAAGCACGGGCATCACTCTAATTTTATAAATGATGACATGAAACTGTAGCTTTGTAAGTAAATTGTTGAAGTTCAGAATCCACAGTTGTTAGTATAATTCTATTGACCATCTCTCTTCAGTGGTTTTCTGCTACAGGTAGGAAAAATTCATGACTCACCTGACTTGGAATGGCCATGCATACTCTAGTCCTTTATATGTCTTGACTCTTCTATAACCACTATATTCTAGGACTAGTCTGCACAATTTGGTTATTTGAAAACTTCAGGCCCTGTCCTCTTAGAGCCTTTGTATACATGATTTTCTTTGCATAGAACACGTTTCTTCCACCTTTCATCTATCTAACTTAAATAGAGTCTTTATGTCTGAACTTTAATGTTGCTTTAAGGCAGAGCACCTCTAACCCACTGATGTAAATTAGATGTCTCTTACTGTTCTGTTATGGAGTATACACATGTACTCTGTATCTTTCATAGGGCTTAAGTTACATATGTTTTTGTCTGTTTCATTTTTAGATGTAATTTTAACAAGGCCAGGGACTGTTTTCTCATCTTTGTATTCTCAAGATCAAATACAGTCCCTGGTAATTCTTGGAGGATTTCTTTCCCTCTGTGATACTGACTCACACACCTTAGTGTGTATGACTTTACTCATGGGAAGCATGCCAATTAAGCTCATTGTTTATGATCAGTTCCTAATACTACAGAGTTTGCCACAGTTGCTTACAAAATGAGGACAGCATTTCTGTGCAAAGGAAATAGTCAGCACAGTGAAGGGGCAATCTATGAAAATATGTGCAAACCATATATCTGATTAGTTAATCCCAAAATATATAAAGAATTCAGTTAATTAATAGGAAAAAAATAAGTGGATTAAAAATGGGCAAAGGACCTGAATGACCTTTCTCTAAAGATGACACATAAGTGGCCAAAAAATATATGAAAAGATGTTCACCATCACTATTCGGGGAATACAAGTCAAAACCAGTGAGTTAGTACTTCACACCTGTTAAAATTACCATTCTCAAAAAGGTGAAATACAACAAGTACTGCTGAGGATGTGGAGACAAGGGAATTCTTATACATTATTTGTGGGAATGTAACTTGGTGCAGCCATTTATGGAAAACAATATGGAGGTTCCTCAAAATATTAAAAATTGAACTACAACTGATCCAGAAATTTCACCTCTTGATATATATCTAAAGGAAATAAAATCAGTTTCTCAAAGAGATATATACTCTCCCATATGCTCACTGCAGCATTATTCACAATGGCCACAATATAAAACAATCTAACTGCTTCCCATCAATAAATGAATGGATAGAGAAATCACACACACATACACATACACACACATTATTCAGCCATAAAAAGAAGGAAATTCTGCCATTGTTACACGATGGATGAACTTGTAGGGCACTACTAATTGGAATAAATCAGACATGGAAAGATAAATACGGCATTATCTTTGTATATGTGAAATCTAAAAAAGTTGAACACATAAAAGCAGAGAGTAAAATGATATGCAAGCTGAGACTTAAAGGCTGCAAAGGAAGCTATCATTATGTAGAACCCTGTTTCAAGTGGAAGAACAGCAAGTGCAAGCAGAAGCAATCTGAGAAAAGAGTTTGTTGTTTTTAGGAGGATTAGAAGACAATGTGGGTGGGGAGACTGGTAACTAGAGAGGATTAAGAGTACACTCATCTTGATGAGCACTGAGTAACTTATAGAGTTGCTGAATCATTATATTGTATACCTGAAACTAATTTAGCACTGTATGTTAATTATACTTCAATAAATAAATAAATAAATAAATATTTTTTAAAAAGACAATATGGCTGAAGCATGGTGAATTCAATGGGGATAGGAAGAGAACGAACACCTCAGGTTAAGGCAGGACCAGAGTACATTCTAGATTTAGAGAGTACTGGTAAAACATTTGAATTTTATTAAACAACACAGTAGAAACAACAAAATGAATAAATCTTAAATCTTAAGAACATTCTGCTGAGATAAAAAACTGTGTTACATAAAAGAATAAACATTAGTATGAAGTGTTAGAAAGGCAAACAAACAAAACATTGAAAAAAAATTAGATCCATGGTTACATCTGTTTGGGTGGGGATGGGCTTTTGGGAAGGGCCATGAGGGGCACTCTTTAGCATGATATCCCATTTCTTAATAGAGGATTGGATTATACAAAAGTATGCATGTCTCATCATTGAATGCATTCTTTTTTTAAAAATTTTTTTAAATTTTTTTTTTTTTTTATTTTTTTATTTGTCAGAGAGAGAGGGAGAAAGAGAGCGAGCACAGACAGACAGAGTGGCAGGCAGAGGGAGAAGCAGGCTCCCTGCTGATCAAGGAGCCCGATATGGGACTCGATCCCAGGACACTGGGATCATGACCTGAGCCATAGGCAGCCGCTTAACCAACTGAGCCACCCAGGAGTCCCCATTGAATGCATTCTTAAGATTAATTTCCCCATATGTAAAATTTACTTCAAAAGAGAAAAATAATGATAAGCAAATGTTGAACTGTTGTTGGTATGTATGATGAAGTAGTTGGGGGGCATGTATGGCTGTCTGCAATTTACTTTGAAACATAAAATAAGTAAAAAGAGGCCATGGGTGTTGGGGGGACATAGGGATGGCTAGATATTTAATAAAGTAAGTATAGTAAAATGTTATAGAATCTAGATGATAGCTATATGAGTTATTTCTTTGTTATGGGTTATTTCAACTTTTCTTGTATATTCAATATTTTTCATTAGAAATCCTGGGGAGAAGGAGGCATGAGTGCAAATCCACTGAAAGTAATGGTTTCTAGACTGAAGGACTCCCAATCATCGTTAAAAGTAAATGTGAATTTTGAGTCTTCCACGAAGGATGCAGACACAGTGAGCCTTATTCTGTACTTGTTGAGTGTCTTCTATGTATCAATATTGACAGACACTGCGAAGGACAGGAGTAAGCAAAGCAGCCATGATGTTTGTTATCCAGGGGCTTAACATACATTGAATAAGTACTTAAGAGAGACAGGCATGTTTCTGCAGAAGTAGAGGGTACTATTTATTATGGCATATAACACTTTATAAATTTATTGACCATATTACACCATGGGGCATACTGGAATACAGGAACAATGGAATTCTTAGTGGTAATGTAAGTAGCCACCTGTCTTTAAGGGAGAAGTAATGATTTGTTGTGTCCATGCCCATGTGTCAGATATCCCTGTTGAAGATATTTCTTTGTTTTTCCAAAGTTGCAATAAACTGATATCCCCCCCCAAAAAAAGAATCCCCAAAGGTTGTAAACTAAGTACCAATAAAGGTTATTCAGATCAAGACAGATGTAGGGAAAATGAAAAACAATCTGTCTTTGAAAGAGAAACTGATGAAGGTTAATGTAAATATGAATGGCAGAGCTGCTTTTGAAGGTTATCCCACAGCCTTAAGATGAAAAGCCAGAGTAAGAGTCTGAGAACTTGAAATTGCACCTTGTATTACATGTCAGAGAATTTTAAAGGTATGATTATAGGAATTAGATATAGTTGGAAGGCCTGAATCTTTGAAATTTGTATCTAGAATACTCTAACTTATAAATACAATATATGAAACATTCAGCATTAATATGAGGGTGGCTGGTGAAAAGGTAGTTAGTCAACCCGATTTAATTTGAGATGCATACATATTTTTCACAGAAATTTTTCTAATCTGTTTTAAACTTTGGGACTTAAAATCCTAAAACTCAGTTACCTCATCAGAATATTTAAGGTCAGTACTATTCCACCTCCCAAGGCTGATGTGAGCATCAAACTGATGAACATGAGTGAGTAATTGCTAACTGCATTCAAAATGCAAGACATTATTTTCTATAAAATGTATTAAGTCTATAGAAGCTCCTCCAATTAAGTGTCCAAAAACGTTTTGAATACCTGCCTCTTTACCACCATTTGTAAAGCATCTACCTGTCATTTTCATGCCTTCATTAGGAAGTAAATGGTTACTTCCTTTTCACATTCAATAAGAAATATCACTGTGTTCTGGCCCAGGGCATAGTTGTGTCCTTATAAGTGAAAGTCACTTTGAACTATGTGTCTATC
>PISX010006556.1:60291-96517 GCA_004024625.1 Mellivora capensis | reverse complement strand
TGCACCCGAATGTTCATAGCAGCAATGTCTACAATAGCCAAACTATGGAAAGAGCCTAGATGTCCATCAACAGATGAATGAATAAAGAAGATGTGGTATATACACACGATAGAATACTATGCAGCCATCAAAAGAAATGAAATCTTGCCATTTGCAATGACGTGGAAAGAACTAGAGAGTATTATGCTGAGCGAAATAAGTCAATCAGAGAAAGACAATTATCATATGATCTTACTGATATGAGGAATTTGAGAGGCAATGCGGGGGGGTTGGGCGGTAGGGAGGAAAAAGTTAAACAAGATGGGATCGGAGGGTGACAAACCATAAGAGACTCTTAATCTCACAAAACAAACTGAGGGTTGCTGGGGGGAGGGGAGAAGGAGAGGGTGGCTGGGCTATGGACACTGGGGAAGGTATGTGATATGGTGAGTGCTGTGAAGTGTGTTAGCCTGACGATTCACAGACCTCTACCCCTGGGGCTAATAATACATTATATGTTAATAAAAAATTAAAAATTTTTAAACTTTTAAAAAAGGAATGACTGAGAGAGAGGACAACACTTAACAAGCTAGTACAGTAAGAACTGAAAAGTATATATTGGATTTAGCCACCAAAAGGTAGCAGATAACTCAACCAAAAATAGTTTCAATAATGTCATATTAATCTCGGGGGCGCCTGGGTGGCTCAGTGGGTTAAAGCCTCTGCCTTCAGCTCAGGTCAAGATGTCAGGGTCCTGGGATTGAGCCCCGCATCAGGCTCTCTGCTTGGCAGGGAGCCTGCTTCCTCCGCTCTCTCTGCATGCCTCTCTGCCTACTTGTGATCAAAATAATAACGTCATATTAATCTCACATCCAAGTAGACTTAGGGCATTTCACTAATGTGGAATATTTCTAAGAGTACCTGAGAGACAGAAATGTTCAAATATCATCTCCCAACTATATTTATTACAACTAACAAAAAACAGGCTACTAAGTAGACATTTATACTGGCTTAGAAGAAACAAAAAAAAATTAGAAGAAAATTCTAAAAAAGCCTTCAACAGTATTCCTGGGTCAACTCTTAAGTGCTCACTTCCTTAATGAAACTTGGTTTTCCAGGAAAAACATTTTTGACAGTTACATATTCATTCAAACTCTTATTTTATTTTTTTTGAAGATTTTATTTATTTATTTGACAGACAGAAATTACCAAGTAGGCAGAGAGGCAGGCAGAGAGAGAGGAGGAGGCAGGCTCCCCGCTAAGCATAGAGCCCAATGCGGGGCTTGATCCCAGGACCCCGGGATCCTGACCCAAGCTGAAGGCAGAGGCTTTAACCCACTGAGCCTCCCAGGCACCCCTCAAACTCTTATTTTAGAAGATACTTCAGAATCATTATTTAAATCTCAGCACTATTTTTGTAAGTTTTTTTTTTATATTTATTTACTTGAGACAGAGAGAGCACAAGTGGAGGGGAGTGTCAGAGGGAGCAGACTCCCCACTGAACCGGGAGCCGGATGTGGGACTTGATCCCAGGACCCTGAGATCATGACCCCGAGCTGAAGGCAGATGCTTCACCTGCTGAGCCACCCAGGTGCCCCTATAAGTATCATCTTGCAGACTTGTTTCAAGCCACCAATCATCCTAAAATGCAGAAGCTACTACCACATCCAGTCAGTTTTTTTTTTTTTAAAGATTTTATTTATTTATTTGACAGACAGAGAGATCACAAGTAAGCAGAGCAGCAGGCACAGAGAGAGGGAAGTAGGCTCCCCGCTGAGCAGAGAGCCCGATGTGGGGCTCGATCCCAGGACCCTGAGATCATGATCTGGGTGGAAGGCAGAGGCTTAACCCACTGAACCACCCAGGCGCCCCATCCAGTCAGTTTTTATCTGAAATTGTCTCCAACAGTATGCGCTCCTCCCAAAGAAGGCAGGTGCAAACCATGATGGAGAAGATGCTGCTTAAAAAGTAATCTAGTCTCATAAAAACCAGACGAGAGAAAAATGTCTGAGGACCAACGGCAACAGCTGCCAACGTATCTCCCGATGTCACATATGGTGGATTCAGAAAAACCGGTATTTTAAAAAAGTGGCCAGCACGCAGAGCACTGCTACACAGACCAGATAGAGATGACTCCAGTAACAGGTAAACACAGACCAGCACGTTATCATGCTATATGTCCCTTCCCTGAAGGTGTACTACCTAGTCCAAGAACTAAAAAGACAAGACCCACATCTTCTTTATCCATTCATCAGTGGAAGGACATTTGGGCTGTTTCTGTGGTTTGGCTATTGTGGGTAATGCTGCTAGAAACACCAGGGTACACGGACCCCTTCAAATCTGTATTTTTGTATCCTTTAGGTAAATACGTAGTAATACAATTGCTGGGTCGAGGTGGAGGATGTACTAGGTAGGAGATGGACCTTAAGGAGGGCACTTATGATGAGCACTGGGTGTTCAATGTAAGTGATGAGTCACTCAATCCTACTCCTGAAACCAAAAATTACACTATATGTTAATCATAATTTTTAAAAATTTTGAAAAAGTAGGTAAGAGCAAATGAGGAAACTCACCCAAATAATATATGTAAATATACTTAAAAGAGATTTTACAATGTATATGTATGTACTGAATGAGCAATAAAGGGAGAATAACTAAAAGAAATTTGGAATAAAAAGATCATGGGGGCACCTGGGTGGCTCAGTGGGTTAAGCCTCTGCCTTCGGCTCAGGTCGTGATCCCGGGGTCCTGGGATCGAGCCCCACATCGGGCTCTCTGCTCAGCAGGGAGCCTGCTTCCTCCTCTCTCTCTGCCTGCCTCTCTGCCTACTTGTGATCTGTCAAATAAATAAACAAAAAAAAAGCAGATCATGTGGGACCTCTGAAGAAAAACCAGGGCACCATGCTGGCCTTAAAGCACAGTTAAATCTTAAGAAATTGGGAGACAATGGAAAAAAAATAGCAATCACAGAAATGGTGGGCACACAAACACATGACACCTTTGAGAATAATAAACAGAACAGGTCGGCTGAAAGAGAGAAATCTTTGGGAAGGTTGGTAGACAGGTTGGAAAGGTGACTGGAAGCCAGATCATGGAAAACTTGAGTGTCAAAGCTGTTTGGACTTCATTCTCCAAATAATTAAGAGTTTTTAGACAACGTAGTGGTAGGAGCAGTGTTATTCTGAAGATAACCTGCCAGGTCCTGTGTGGTAAAGGGCATGGGAGGACGGAGACAGAAAGCACAGCTCGGAGAACAGAAACCTCCCGCCAACACCTCAGCTGTCTTAAAATGTGAGGACGCACCAACCCTGCCCTTGTCCACGTAGGCGCGATGCCCACTCACCCCTTAAGACACTTCTATTCAGGCCTCAAAGCAACACCCGCAACATTTACGCGAAGTTTTCACGTGAAGTTAAGAGTCAGCTTGGTGTCTCGAGTAAGGTAATCAACTCTTTTGCAGCAACCCCTGTGAGAAATCACATGGTTAGTCCACGCACTCGCGGCTGCTTCTATTTATACGGGTTCGAAGCTCCACAGACCACGGAAATAAAAACAGAACATTCCCAAGGTTTTTATCTCCAACACAGATGAAAAGATTTGTTTTGCTGTAGCTGTGCACACGTCATAGGTCTGACATAGGTTCTCTGGATCACAATGAAGCTTTATCTGAAATTATAATTCCATACAGTTCACGAACTAAGGCAGACTCTGGTAGAAGAGTTATTATAAACAACAACAAAAAGCCATCAGGGAAAAGCAAGAAAAAAAAAGAAAAAAGACAAGGCACAATTTGAAATGCCTGGGATCAAATTTTCAAAAACACTCCCAACCTGGGGCACCTAAACTCGCCAACTGAAAACATTACTACCCTTCCGGAATGAGGAACAGCCCACCACTTTTATGGAAAGTTATTGATCTGTCTTGCTAAAAGATCTGAATTGCTGTAAGTTTATAAGTTTTCATTAAAATCACATTTGCTTTGAAAAATTTCAAATGCAAAAATAAAGGCAAAATGTACTCCTCAAAGTGAAGCACTTAACAGCCACTCAAAGGGCGGCTACTCAGTTGCGAAATAGCTTCTAAGATGTGCAATTTATGCACATTTCAGGTTAAGTGATGTCAGCCAGCAAGGGGGCTGCAGTCTCACACATCCTCCCTTAATCTCTGCGGTACTTAGCGGGAGGTGGGAGCACAGGACCCCCCCAGGTTGCCCGGCCCAGAAGGTCACCCAGGAGGGACGCAGAACCAACCAAGAGACATCCCTCCTGAGCTGGATGGCTCCGGCTCTCAGTGGGAGGCCCGCGTTCCTCTGCACAACTTACCTGCACTATCTCAGCCCCCGACCGCCCCACCCCCCCTTTACAGCCTTAATTCTCCTTCCATAGAACCGGCGGCGCCCAGCGTCTGGCGGAGCCGGGCGTCCCATCTCTGGAGCGTGCGGGCCCTGCCCTACCGCTGTATTTCATTACATTTCCTGGCGCCCCGTGAAAGGGAAAGGTCATAAAATCGTGGGGCTTTTAGTGCCCCCCTATGTCACGGACGTCGGTAAGCCTGGTCTACAGTAATGACTGGTCTAACATACACACGAAGGCAACGGCGCCAGGCTACGCGTCGGGCACGGGAGCGAGCGGACTCGGAGCCGCGGCCCGGCTCGTGCTCCAGACGACGCAGCAAGTGCAGAGAAGTCGGCGCCACGCGCAGCCCCGGTGAGCAGCCGCCGCCGCGCAGCGTCCGTTCTGGGCTCGGCGAAAACACCGGGCGTGCCCAGTCCTGCCCTGGTGCTTCTGTGTCGACAACACGGGCCACGCCTGCTCGGTCCGGTGCTGGCAAACGCCGGCCCCAATCCCACGCCACCCCAGTCTCCTCGGCGGCGCTCGCACCCGCACACGACCCCCCCGGGTCACTCGGGCCGGACGCCACCGCGGCGGCCAAGGGCGGGGGGGCCCGACCCCGAAGGCACAGCAGAGGCAGCCGAGCGCCGGCCGGGCCGCGGGCTGTCCCGCCAGGGGCCGCACGGCGACGCACACCAGGACCACGACGGGGACGGTGCGCTCTCGCGGAGGCGCCAGAGAAGGCGTCTCGCGGCTGGGGGGGAGAAGGCGGCTTCGGAAGGAGCAAGAAACGACGACTCCACGAGGAAGGTCAGTTTCTCCGGAGCCCCGAGCTGGGGGGACGGAGGCCCAGAGAGCAGCGGCTCCCAGGGGAGAGGACGACGCACGGCGCAGGTGGGCGGCCCGTGCTCGGAGGCTGTGCGCGGGCGCCCGGGCACCGGCGAGGCCTGGGGAGGACGCTGGAGCCACCGACGGTGGTGACCAAAGGTCAGGCACAGGGAGGGCAGGGGGGCCACCGACCAATACTAGGGACAAGCTCCAGCCAGAGGGGAGGACAGAGGGCCAGGCGCCGGGAGGACGCTGGAGCCACAGGCGAGCGGGGCCCGAGGCCAGGCACGCGGAGGACGCTGGAGCCGCGGACGGGGACCGGGGCACCGAGAAGCTGGAGCCGCGGACGGGGACCGGACAGCTGGTGGGACGGGGTCGGGGGTCGGGCGGCAGGGGGAGGGGCGCGGACGGGGACCACGAGGCGGAGGCGGCGGGTGTCCCCGGGAGAAGGGAGCTCGAGGCGCGCGGGGGCGGACACGCTGGCGGGAGGGGCCCCGGGAACCGTCGCAGGCCCCCGGGGGCAGCGCCCGCCGAGCGCGAGGCCAGGGCGCGGCGGGGTCGCGGGCGCGCGGGGGTGGGCGGCGGCCGAGGGGAGGCCGCGCCGCGCGGCTCAGGGCCCCTCGGGCCCCACCGGCGCGCCCCGGGCCCCCGACCCTACCTGGCGCGGGGAGGGCCGGGGATTCGCCGTCCCCACCTGGAGCGCGCACCGCCTCAGTCCCCGCGGGAGCGCAGACGCCCTCGGGCCCCACCTGACGGCGGCGCCGAGCTTTATTGCCGGAAGTCGCCCGCCGCCTACCGGGGAGCGCCGACCTCAAGCCCCGCCCCGGGCCGCGCCGATTGGCCCCTGCGGCTCCTCGTGGCCGTGTTGCTACCCGGCTCCAGAGGCCGAGGCGCGCGCGTGCGCAATGGGCCCCGCGTCGCCGCCTCCTGCGCGTGCTCAGTGGGTGCGGTGGGCGCGCGAACCCGCGGGCGCGGTGCGGGCCAGTGTCCGCGCGTGGGAGGGCGCAGTGCGCTTGCCTAAGGGAGTGCGGGAGGCGCTGCGTAGGGCCGGGAGCCGAGCGGTCGGCCGGGCCGCGGCTCCCGCTCAGCTCCGCTGACCCCGCCCCAGGCCCACGCCCACGGCCACGCATGCTCCCGGAAGCAACCCGAGCCTCGGTTTACCCCGGAGTTCGTGCGCCCCGCGGTCGTCGGTCCCCCGCCGCGCAGCTCAGACGTTCTCTGCGGACGGTCCGGATCCCAGCGCGGGGCGATCGTCCGCGGGGGCCCGCTGGCGCGCGGGGGGCCGGGCGGTCGGCGAGCGGGATGTGGGCGTCAGCGGGCGGGGCTGGGCTGCAGGGTGGGCTTCGCGTTATTTTTTTTTAAGATTTTATTTATTCATTGGACAGAGATCACGAGTAGGCAGAGAGGCAGACAGAGAGAGAGGAGGAAGCAGGCTCCCCGCTGAGCAGAGAGCCCGATGCGGGGCTGGATCCCAGGACCCTGAGGTCATGACCTGAGCCGAAGGCAGAGGCTTAACCCCCTGAGATACCCAGGCGCCCCTAAAATATTTTAATACAGTCAAAATAATGTTGTAATAATTTATTAATTTAATAATTCAGTAGTAATTTAAATGTAATTTGGGTAAAAGAGCTGTGAGTCTTGTTATTTCCAGCATCTCCACGGTTCTTGAACCAGGCCATGTCACATTTGATCTGTATGACGGTTTCAGTTTCAATACATGTTCTATGATAACTGTCACTTACTTTAGCTCGTTCCCACTGTTACACTGAATGGAACACTTTGGCACAATATGAAAACGAAGCTTTCATTCTGCACGTCACCAGTCATCGAGGCGGCAGCTTTATGTCATGAAACTTTCAGTGCTGCTTTGAAGGATTCAGCTGTGTCCAAATGTCTTTATGTTATACTGTCTGTGAAATTGTGCATTTCATATGTTCGTGCTGAGAGTGCTGAAAGGGAATTTCAGCTTCAACGAGAAGTGTGCTCTGAGAATTTAAAATGTTTCTGGGTTTGTTCAGGCTTCTTGCATAAGGAGCCAAAGTAGGCTGGAGGGATGAAATCACCTTTGGGGAGGGGAGTTGAGAGGGTCTGCCTTCTGCATAAGAGCTGAGAAGGCACCCTTGGCAGCTTTGGGCATATGGAGAGATGATGTCCCTGGAGGAGACTGTGCTGTGCCCCAGATCCCCTTGTGTGACGGCATCCTTGGGACAGACATCATCAGGAGAGCCTAAGGAAGGAGAGAAGGACACGGTACCTGTGTCAGGAAGCCCGAGGTGTCCCTTTGCTGTAACGAGGCGGAGGAGGCTTAGGAAGCACCCCCTTGCCACTGAGAGCTCTAGGTACACAGATGGGCCTCATCACCAGCCGACGTTCCCTCTTGGGAGGCCCTCTGCCCTCTTCATCCCAAATCGTGTTTTTGAATAGCCGGGAAGACGTGTTCATCTCCCGTGGAAAACAGGGTAAATGCCTATCACCGGGACATGGTGAAGATGTCACCATTGGCTTCTCCATGCCCCTACAAAGCTTAGGGAGCGATTTCCTAGAACGCCTTCTCTCCAGTGACCGACCCCATCAGTCAGACCTATCGATAAGGTGTGTGCGGTCTGGGGGATAAAGCACGAGGGGCTTCTTAGACCGCTGCTCAACATTAAGGTCCCTCTGTCTCTCCCCAGTGAGTCCCTTGCCCACGGTGAAACAGGGCATGGGACCCTCATTCGCTGTGTCTTTGTTCAGTAGCTGCTTCCGTAGCTTTCGTGCTTCTGGTGAAACAGGTCGGCTTTCAGAAGAAATACCGCCTTTGAGTCCAGCCATCTTTCCTGTGAAGCACGTTCATTGTTCATGTAATTATGTCCCAGGAAGAGTTCAAATTAGGAAAGTCAGCAAATTAATAAAAAAGTCAAGAGAAACCTGAAAAATATTGGCACAGGCTGCCAAAGTCCTTGCCAACCTGTGGGGTTTCTGAGTGCCCTGTAATGTCGTGCTTTCCACACACCAAGCTGAGGGGGGCCGGGGTTCTGTCACCACGTGGATCCGTGGGGTGCACACTTGGGGACAAGGAGCAGGGCCTCCGCTGCATTCACATGATCAAAACAAGAGTACCCATGCCTGTCCCAGCCCAGAGAGGAGCAGATCGGCTACAGACCAGCGAGAGCACACAGAAAGCGAGGGGATCACTTCCTTCCTACGCCCGTAGGTGAAGGTGGACTTGGTCGCAGCTGGGGCAGGCGTGCTCCCTCGGCGTGTTTGCGGACAGGGCTGGGGCTCTTCCGGCAATGAAACCCCCACGTCCCTCCCTCTGTGGTCGTGCGCGTGACTGGGGCCATGACAACTGGAGAACAGTTGTCATGAAGTGCGTTCGCTTTCCCAGGAGCCTGGGCCTGGAATGTTTAGAGAACAGCCTGACCTCACACACCGATTTACAAGTGAGCAGCCCATTGGGCAATACCAGCGCCAGCTGAATACTGAGGGGTATTCAAGGCCACTCAGTGGCAGAAGCAGCACCAACGTGTTGGAAAGGATGCAGAGGTACCACGAGCATGACAGTGGACTGCTTGAGAGCTCGTAGCCACAGGATCTCCGCGAGGGCAAGCACAGCATGGGGGCTCGGCTGTGCCTGCTTGGAAGATGCGAGACGGGCAGGAGACACGGAAGGAGGAACAGCGTAGGCAGAAGATTGGAGGCCTCCTGCTCACACCCTCTTGCCCCCGTAAAGGTCCTCACGGTGTTTCCTGTCAGCCTGGCTTTGACCCTCAGGACGTGGCCTTGCGATGGCCCCCACGGCCCACCTTCCACACCCCTCTGCCCCCCAGGACTTCCCAGCCCCTCCCGTGAATCCCACAGAATCCGTGCTTCGGCCAAGCTCCGGCTCATGAGGATGGCACGGAAGCATTTACAAGCGAAAGAAAACCTGAAGGAAAATGTATTTCAAGTCCTAACAGATGAAGGACAGAGGAACGGACTGACCCGAGTACGACCTCACAGACCTGACATCAGTTCCAATCCCCTTTCATCTGTCCATCACTGATTCCATCAGAGCATGCATCGTCTCTGGAATTCAATACTTTCTAACTTTCACGGATACCAGGGGCGCCTGGGGGGAGTCCACTGAGCGGCCAACTCTTGGTTTCAGCTCAGGTCGTGATCTCAGGGTCATGAGACGGAGCCCCACAGTCAGGCTCTGCGCTCAACGGGGAGTCTGCTTGATGCTCTCCCCCCCTCTGCCCCTACCCATGCCTGGCTTGTGTGCGCACGCTCTATCTCTCTAAATATTAAATAAATAAAATCTTAGAAGTCACAGATAGTGAGAAAAAGTACAAACCAAATGTCCAGGCTGCTCACTGTTGCGGGAAGGAGCCCCACTCCTCTCCCTACAGCCTCCGACTCGCTGCTCTTGGCAGATGTCGGCTGCCTTTTCAGGGGCACTTGTGTTTTCCTGTTTCCACCTCCTCCCTCTGCAGACTGATGTCGTGCGGTCTTGTGGCTGTTGGGGATTTGCCATCACCTGCTTATACCTTAGGATTTGCAGAGGACCCTTGCGACTTAGTTTTATTAAAAATGTGTTGTGTTTTGCTCTCTAGTTGTCGTAATTTTTTTTTAGAAGATTGTATGTATTTATTTGAAGAGAGGGAGAGGGAGCACAAGCAGGGGGAGTGGGAGAGGGAGAAGCAGGCTCCCTGCTAAGCAGGAAATCCAATGCGGGGCTCGATCCCAGGACCCTGGGCTCATGACCTAAGCTGAAGGCAGAGGCTTAATGACTGAGCCACCCGGCGCCCCAGCTGCCCTATTTTTGTGCCGTGATCCAGAGATGACACATTTTGCGGCCTCAGTCAGCCACCATCCTGCTGCTCAGAAAATTTTGAGAGATTATGGGATTCTTCTGCTTATATGAAATCAAATCCACTTAATGTGAACAGCCTTTAAAGATCTTCCACAGACTGGGGAGACCCTGTGCAGATAGGGCGAGTGGACCTCCGCTGCTGCCTGGCACCCTCCCGCCACACGCAGGCACACGTGTACACACATGCACGCACACACACAATGCAGGCACAGACACACACGCACACACATACACACTCACAAGCACACACATACACATGCACGCACATACACACATGCACACACATACACACATGCACACATTCATGTGCACACGCATGCACGCACATGCAAGCACATATACACACGCACACGCACATTCAATGCACTCCCTTATCCTGACACACACCTAAGACACCTTCTGTGACCTTGTCAGTTTGCCAAATCTGGTTTGTGGAGGACGCCTGACCCCTGTTGTTCCTCGCAAACACTGTTCACACACAAGCACTGATGGACTTGTCTTCTCCCCGAATCGGGGCTGCACCACTGCTAACCATTGTCCGCTGAGCACTGAGCTCTGGCTGTCCCGTGTCACCGGTGTCACCCGTCCCTGCTGCTGTTGGCTCTCACCTACCTCATCACCTTCCGGGGGGCGGTTTTGCTGCATTCCAAGCCCGTGTCTGCACTGCCCCATTTGGGCTGCCATAGTCTGACTAACGCTGGCTCCTTTTCATTCATTTTCTTGCTCAGACGGTCATCGTGCCCTGGCCCCATCTTAGGATGAGAATGAAAACAAATTCAGCGGCTGCACTTTTAAGACTTGGCACGTTTCTTCCCAGCCTCTGTAACCGCCCCTCCTGCCTGGCTTGACCCCCGTGGGAGGAATGTGGGGGGCGGAGTCCCGGGGAGCCCCAGGTGCGGCCTGTCTCCATCAGTGTCACCCTCCCGTCAAGGTGGCGGGAAGCTGGCTCCAGAAGGTCTCAGACTCCCGGATTTCAGATCTCTTGTGTGGATGGGAGCCTAAGCTCCCAGAGGCGGAGCTCCCAGGCCACCAGGAGGCAAGATTAGGACCAGCAGCAAGACGTCCTTGTGCCCAGTCCTAAGCACTCTCTGTGCTCTTCCGCATTGTGCCGTCCATCATCCCACGTCACTCTTAGGGTTTCTCTTGTTGAGTGGAGCACACGTAGGGGCTACGGGAACCTTAAAGCAGGAAGTGTTCCCTAGAGAGCTCGGTGTGCGAGGGTTGGAGCCGTGGGGGCCTGAGGATGACAGACTGCGGACGCCACGGTGTCCCACGAAGTCCCCGAAGACTCGGGGAACAAGGAGCGGTTAGGGTACGGGCAGGTAACAGATGCATAACCACTAGTCAGAGACCGCAGTTTCAGAGTGAAGACGCGTGCTGAAATTCACCAACCAAATCCAAAGGGAAAGTCACACCCTCTTGAACCAGATTCCAGGGATCACCTTCCAAAATCCAGTCCAGAAAACCGAGTGCCTCCCAGCGCACAAAGTCAACACATGCAATCAAGCGGGTGCCGGTCGCCATACACGTGTCGGTGTCCTGAATCCCTGATTTCCGGGGGAGGCTGAGTCTGGACATCCTCGCAAAAGCCAGGAAAAATGAGCCCGTGGGGAAGCCCAGGATTCAGCGCTGAAATGCCTTAAACCTCAGTCCGTGTAACACCCACAGCTGCCGTACAGGGACCTCAGCACGTGGTCATTGTTGTTGAACGGAGGTGATGTAGGAAACAGGCAGAAGGAAAAGTTGAATTTCCTTATGGCCTACAGGGCCCTGGCCAGACCTTGAAACAGGCAGAGCGACCTTCCTCCGTGTGGACACTTTGCTGAAGGCTGGAGGCAGTCCTACCCTCACCCTCGCAAACCTGTGAGTCTACTTCAACATATAAAAATTGCTTTGGAAACTTCCTTTATCTCGACTCCCCTTTCCCCCCAAATAGCTAGCCCTTCAGGACACTGGAAACCTTGTTTCCAAAATCCTGGAGAGACTCATGCTCTCCCTAACCTCTCCCAACTGGAAACTATAGAATCAGTCACCCCTCCCAACCCCAGGGCACCTCTTCTGCCCACGGGTCCTGTCCCCATGCTTTAATAAAACCACCGTTTTGCGCCAGGAGTGCTTTCCTGGCGTTCCTCCGTCAGAGATATCCGCATCTTTCGGGTTCCTTGGCACCACAGTGCAAGACAGAAAGCCCCCGTGTTCAGGCAGAGTCTGCAGCTCCTGATGCCCGTGCCAGGGTGGGGCGAAGCAAATATGCAGAGTCGCGGGCTGCTTGCCTCTCCGTGTGTCCCTCTGCACGTCTTCTGGGAGGAATTCGGTCTGCAAGGTTTTCCAGAGCTGCAGCAGGTGCTGCCCTGACACAGGTGAAAGCAAACACCTGAAAGAGAATAGGATCCCATCGTCAGTCTCCTACTTCCAGAAGTTTCCGGGCTTTGGATTCAGGAGTTGGGAGGAGTGTGGTTACCTGTTGCGATATTGTGATTTATAAAACGGAATGCATATTTGCTCTACATCCCTTTCTCTGGCATAGAGCTCCTAAAACCCCGGAATTTCCCCAGTGAGGGGTGCGGGGAGGTGTCTCGCGTTAAGGAAGCAATGTTTTCAAAGCACCACGGTGCCCCTACCCCGTGGGCTAATTGCCTCCGCAACCAGCCACGTGATGGGAGACCCGGCTCTTTCAGCCCCTCTGGGGTGGGGACCGGGCCAGAGTGTGAATTAATCACCCCGGCCAATGATTAATAAGCCTCCCTGAAAACCCAGGCTGGGAACGCGGTGCGACTGAGGGCTTCCCCACTTGAGCCTCTCCCCACGCTTGGCCCGCCGCGTGTCTTACCTCTGGCTAACTGTGTAAAATGTTTCTCTGAGTTCTGTGACTCCAGCAAATCAAAGCCAGAGAGGGGCTTGTGGGGACCCCCAAGGTAGAGCTTGTCGCTCAGAAGCCCAGGTGACAACTCGCCCTTTTGATTGGCATTTGGGGTTGGGGGAGGGCTTGTGGGACTGAGCCCTCTCCTTGTGGGATTTGATTCGATCTTCAGGTAGGTCCTTTCAGAATTGAGTTGAATTGTAGGACAGCAGCTGGCGTCAGGAAACTGCTTGGCGGTGTGGAGGGAAACCCCAGCCATTAGAATTGGGTACAGAACCACACCTGTTCCCCTGACACTGGGTCTTTCTGGAGCTGGACCAGCCAGCAGTATTCAAAGCACAGTGAACTCAAGCCGCGGGTGTCTCGTTCCGTCCACGACAAGGACTCACGAAGCCCCATCGGTGCTCACGTTGACACCAGGCTCCTGAGCTCCGCTACCCAGTTTGTTTCTGGGTTCTGGCCCCAAACGTGGTTGGGACCCTTGGTGCTCACAGAGGCTTGTCCTTCCTGCCTGCTCCTTCCCAGCCGAGTCGGCGAAGCAGTCCCCTGGAGGGAATCAGTCTGCTTGGACACATGCAGGACCTTAGGCCGACCAGGTGATCTGATACCTCCCTGCAAGCCTGTTTCCTCATCCATAACATGGGACTTAAAAACGGGCTTTGTATGGTGGGGCACCTGGGTGGCCCAGTGGGTTAAGCCTCTGCCTTCGGCTCAGGTCATGATCCCAGGGTCCTGGGATGGAGTCCCACATCGGGCTCTCTGCTCAGCAGGGAGCCTGCTTCCTCCTCTCCCTCTGCCTGCCTCTCTGCCTACGTGTGATCTCTGTCTGTCAAATAAGTAAATAAAATCTTTAAAAAAAAAACAGGCTTCGTATGGTTTTGTGATATTGGAATAAGAACACGCATGTAAAGATCTTAGCAGCATGCAAGCTCTCCACTAATAGCCACTTTATTATACACGTTTTATGGAAAGCTGTGAAAAACTTATTGACGTGTACTGGGTAGCTGCCCGGGTCTTTGAGAAAGCCATAGGTTCAAGTTCAAAGGCTACGCCGTGAGCAGTTGCCATCACATCCCCGGGCCCGGGAACCACGGCTCTCTGTCGTGTTGGCTGCTATGTCCCAGGGCCCTGCCTTCTTCACGTCACTCTTCTCAGCACCGAGTCCTCCAACAGTGTACACTGAAAGCAGCTGGGTCATTTCTGGACCCAAGTGCCAAGAAAAGCTTGGAAAGTAGAGCTCTACCTTGGACAGGCATGGTTCCCAAGGTGGGAAATTCCGCCAACGTAAGAATGCTTGGCACATGTTCACGTTGACGATGACTGTTCCAAGGGACCCCCTACCAGGAGAGTTGGGCATCTTCCTTGGACAGCCCACCACCCTGCACATCCCTCTGTCGGGCCCTCCCTGCCTCTGCAGAGGCTGGGTCTCCTCGTGTGGCCCGCCCACCGCTGGCTCTGACCCACTGAGCAGATCTAAGTCCTTGTCCTATTTGTCCCCCCGCCAGCTGGGATGCTGACTGGACACAGAGGCCTCTTAGTAAGGGACCGCTCACCTGCTGGTTGAAAACACGCACTCCTGGGGCAGGGGCAGCATGGACTCTGTCCTGCCTTCTGCGTCCTGTGAGTATTTGAACTCAGAGCTCTCATGTCCTCCAGCCCCGAGCCGGTTACCCACGAGCGCTTGGGCTGCAGGCCACACGACCCGCGGTTGGCCATGCATTCAAGCCGGTTCCGTGGGCACTGAGATTCCTGCTGCACTAGTGAATTAACTTCAGAATATTTTGTTCTTCTGGGACGGTAACAGCTGGGAAGCACCCAGAGCACCAAGTGCTTGTCGTACCTGGATATCAGCAGGGACCATGATGGGCCGGTCACTCTTTTTTTTTTTTTTTTTAAGATTTTATTTATTTATTTGACAGAGAGATCACAAGCAGGCAGAAGCAGGCAGAGAGAGAGGGGGAAGCAGGCTCCCTGCTGAGCAGAGAGCCCGATGCGGGGCTCGATCCCAGGACCCTGAGATCATGACCTGAGCCGAAGGCAGAGGCTTAACCCACTGAGCCACCCAGGCGCCCCCGGGGCCGGTCACTCTTAAAATACCGCTGTACAGATTTTTGCACCTCGAGGGAAAGGTCTGCAGACGGATTCCAAGAATCCACTGGGACTGTTTCAAGCATGCAAACGAAGCACAGGTTTCTGCATTTCCACTTCAAGCTTTCCTGAAAACGTGTAAAGAGTTCACTATTCTGAGTGTCTGCCAAGAGCTCCCTGTATGCGTGTGACGAGGCAGGCACTAGCAGGAGAGCAGGAGGCCGGGGAAGCCTATGGAACGGCCAGCTGTCCCGCAGCTGAGAGCAAGTACCTCAGAACACTCGCCAGTCACATTTAACACAGAGAACGTTGTTGATGTCTGCTCACAGACTCCTCGGACTTCACAGAAAACCACACTTCCGAGCTTATAATGGCAATAAGCGGTAAATGTGTATTTTCCATGGAAAATAATTTGCTCAAAAGCAGGAATGCTTTAGATCTGACATTAAGAATGTGTTAACTTGCTAAAAGAACCTCTAGCTTCTGTCTTGTATCACGAAGAAAAACAGGTCATTCTTCTGGAAGACTCAAGATACTTCATATAATGACTGACTGACGTCACTCAGCACAACGGGCTCAGGGTCCATCCATGGGCTTGCAGACAGCGAAACTTCAGTCTTGTTAGGGTTGAGTAAGATCCCACTGTGTGCGTGTGGGCGTGTGTAAGATCGCATTTTTAAATCCATTTGTTGATGGACACTTAGGTTGTAAATAACAGGGCAGTGAACATGGAGCTGCTGAATCTTCTGGAGTTCGTGTTTTCCGTTCTCTGCATCAACACTCAGCAGTGGGATTGCTGGGCCACAGGGTAGCTCTGTTTTTACTGTTCGAGGAACCTCCGTGCCATTGTCCATGGTGGCTGCACCCATCTGCATTCCCACCAACAGAGCAGAGGGATCCTTTCTCCCCACATCCTCGCCAACGCTTGTCTTCTATGTTAGCGGTTCTGACAGGTGCGAGGTGACCTCTCATGCCGGTTTTGATTTGGATTTCCCTAGTGATGAGTGACCTAGAGCATCATTTGTGTACCTACTGGCCATCTGTGTGTCTTCTTTGGAAAAATGTCTATTCAGACCCTCTGTCGACTTTTTAATCAGATTGTTTACTTTCTGCTATTGGGTTGTAGGAGTTCATTACGTTTTTGGGACAATAACTCTATGTCAGGTATGTGATTTACAAGTATTTCCTCCCGTTCAGTAGGTAGCACTCTCATTTTGCTGACGATTTCCCCGGTAGTGCAGAAGCTTTTCGGTTTGATCTAGACCTATTTGTTTATTTATGTTTTTGTTGCCTTTGTTTTTGGTGTCAGATTAAAAAATTATCGCCAAGACCAATGTCAATGAGCTTACTACCTTTGTTTCTTCTAGCAATTTTATGCGTTCAGGTGTTCAAATCCGCTTTGAGTTAATTTTTGTCTGTGGTGTAAGAAAACGGTAGTTTTCTTCTGCACATGGCTGTCAGTTTCCCCGGCACCATTTGTTGAAGAGACTGTCTTTCTCATTATACATTCCAGTCTCCTTTGTCACAAATTGATCCTATGTAAGTGCGGTTTATTTCTAGGATCTCTGTTCTACTGTACTGTTTTGATAACTACAGCTTTGTAACATAGTTTAAAATTTCAGCACATGATACCACTAGCTTGTTCTCAAGATTGCTTTGGCCATTCGGGGTCTTCTGTGGCTTTATACAAATCTTAGGGGGGTTATTTCTATGAAAAATACATCAGAATTTTGATAAGAATTGCATTGATTCTACAGATTGCTTTGAGTAGAATCAACATTTTAACAATATTAATTCTTTCAAACCATGAGGATAGTCTTTCCATTTATTTGTGTATTCAATTTCTTTCATGAATGTCCTATAGTTTTCAGGGTATAGGTCTTTCATGGTCTTGGTTAAATTTATTTCCAGGTATTTAATTCTTTTGATGCAATTTTAAATAGGATTGTTTTCTTAATATCTCATTCTGATAGTTTATTATCAGCATATAAAAAAGCAATATATTTTTATATATTGATTCATGTTCCAGAGCTTTACTGAAGTGACTTATTAGTTCTAATAGTTTTTTATGGAATCTTGGGGTTTTCCGTATAATATCATGCCACCTACAAATAACAGCAATTTTTATTTCTTCTTTCCAAATTGTATCCTTTATTTCTTTTTCTGCCCTATTTGCTATAGGAAGAACATAGCAGGGAACACAGCAGGGAACACAAACCTGCTATGTTAAATGGAGGCGGCGAGCATCCCTTTCTTGCTCCTGATCTTACAGGAAGGGCATTCAGCCCCTCACCACTGTGTGTAACGGTAGCTGTGGGCTTGTCACAAAGTCATACCGGATATTTCCCTGATGTCCATTTAGTTGCAGTTTTTATCACACACGGATGTGGAATTTTGTCGTTTGTTTCTACATCTGTTGAGTTGATCATGTGATCTCTACCCTTCATTTTGTGGACGTGTTTGTCACACTGACTCCAAGATGCGGAGCCCTGGTCGCCGCCCTGCCATAACCCCCACAGGACTGCGACATACGATCTTTTTTTTTTTTTTTAAGATTTTATTTATTTATCTGTCAGAGAGAGAGAGAGAGAGAGTGAGCACAGGCAGACAGAGAGGCAGGCAGAGGCAGAGGCAGAGGGAGAAGCAGGCTTCCCGCTGAGCAAGGAGCCCGATGTGGGACTCGACCCCAGGACGCTGGGATCATGACCTGAGCCGAAGGCAGCCGCCCAACCAACTGAGCCACCCAGGCGTCCCGACATACGATCTTTTTAACGTGGTGCTGAGTTCAGCTTGTTCGTAGCTTGCTCAGGACTTTTGTATCTACGTTCATCAGGGACACCGGCCTGAGATCCTTCTTGTTGTCCTCTTGTCCGATTTTGGTATCAGGGAACGTGGGCTCTTTGGAAGGTTCCTTCTCTTCTGCCTTTTGGAGACGTTCCAGAAGGATTGGTACTAACGTGTCCGAGTGTTTGGCAGAACACGCCAGTGACGCCATCGGGTCCTGGACTCTTGTTTGTTCGGCGGTTTTGATTACTGATTCGATCTCCCTACTGGTTACCAGTCTGTTCAGATTTTTTTATTTCCTCATGATTCAGTCTTAGTAGGTTGTGTGTTTCTAAGAATTTGTCAGTTTCTTTTAGGTTGTCCAGTTTCTTGGTATATAAATGTTTATTTCAGTCTCTTGAGGGCCTTTGTATTTCTGTGGTATCCGTTATGACATTTCCTCTTTTGTTTCTTTCCTGATTTGAGTCTTCCCTCTTGGTGACTCAGCTAAAGGTTTGTCAATTTTTTTTTAAAGATTTTATTTCTTTGAGGGAAAGAAAGTGTGTAAGAGCGCACAAGCATGGGGGGGCGGGGGGAGGGGGAGAAGCAGGCTCTCTCTGAGCAGGGAGGCTGACGCGTGCTGGGTCCCAGGACCCTGGGATCATGACCGGAGCTGAAGGCAGATGTTTCATGGACTGTGCCCCAAATGTTTGTCAATTTTGTTTATGCTTTCCAAAGAACCAGCTCTTCGTTTAATCAGTCTTTTCCACTGTCCTTTTAATCTCTATTTAATTTTAATTGATTGATTGACTGAATTTACTTCTGCTAGTGCCGAGGCGGGGAGCCTGCCGAGAACTGCCCAATTGTTACAGCCCCGTTACAGCACCTAGCGGTGCACGGCCCCATGGTCTCCAGGGCCAGGCAGTCAAGCAGGTGCCTGAGGGGCAGCCACAAAAGCCAGGACGCCAGATACACGTGAAGGCTGCCTGGTAGGAGATACTGGCACTCTGGAATGCAGCGGTGGAGGGGACGCAACATGGCACCTGCCAGTGGGATGGAGGCAGAGCGGGGGTGTACAAATGGTGCCCGCTGGGAGAGGAAAAGATGGTGCCCACCAGCTGGAGCAAGACACAGGGACAGCATGAAGATGGTGCTCGCCAGTTTCTGTCCCTGGAAAGTCTCCCAGCAGGTTCCCGCACATGTGTGTTAATTAGGTGCCTGCCCCATAGTCTTACATTTAATATAAGCAAATGATCATGCTTCACGTACAGTCTGGGCACAGTCAGCTGCTCTGTACTGGGTGGGTCTAGGAACATAAGCCTTTCAAGGGTCATTTCTCAGTTCTCTATAGCTTCATGGGCATCATGGATATGAGTCCCATCACTTTTCAAAGCTAGATGTTCTGCGGGCTCCTCTCTCAGGTGCAGGACCTAAAAGTTGGGGTTCCTAGTGTGGGGTTCAGACCTTTCAGTCCTCAGGAAGAATCTCCAGGTTTTGAGTTCCCTTCTGGGTGTGGGTCTCTGCACCGGTGTGGGTTCACACTGAAATTCAGTCTCATTCTCTCCAACCTGCTTCAGTGTGTTCCGTGAGCATTTGCCCAATGCATGGGGCTCAGTCTGCTGGTTTTTAGGTTGATTTCAGAGGAAACTCTTCATATGGAGCTGTAGATTCTGTGTCTGTGGGAATAGGGGAGTTCAGGATCTTCCTGTGTTGCCATCTTGAACTAAAATCCAAAAATGTAATTTTACAACATTAATCAGCAGGAAAAAAATGTCTGTAGAACTTTTGGGGTCCACGGGCTACATATTTTTACCCAAAGGTAGTTCAAACCCCTAACTGTGGGTAAGTTCATGCAGATGTAGCAAACCCACAGATCGTTACTCTGAACTCCAGAATGGATTTTATAGGTGAGTTCAACATCACTATGTATAAGAATGTTACGTCTGAAAATTTAGGTACTATGCCAGACCAGTGAGGAAATATTTTCATTGTATGACTCATTTTTAACCTCCAAAGGCATATTTTGTAGCCAAATACTTTGTTTCAAATAGTTTAATTAAATAATTAAATAATCAAAACCATTGTTTCCTGGGTGCCTGGCTGGCTCAGTCAGTAAAGCCTGTGACTCTCGATCTCAAGGTTGTGAGTTCAAGTCCCATGTTAGGTGTAGAGATGACTTAAAAATAAAATCTTTAAAAAAAAAAGAAACTTGTCTCCTGGAAAACTCGAATTTCCATCTTTTTTATTATTCTCTCCTATTACTTAGCGTAGTGCCTATTCTGTTGAATGGATTTAAGTAAATACTTCAAATCTTTAGACCAGGGGTCAACAAGTTATGCCCCAGCCAAATTCAGCCAATATCTGTTTTTGCAAATAAAGTTTTAATAGAAAGCAGCCACATGCATTTGTCCATGAATTATATGGCGGCTTTCCTGCTGCGACAGCAACGTTGATTCGTGAACACAAAGTGAGTGGCTCGCAGAGGGAAACGTTTGCAGCCCAGGCCGTACTGGATCCATGTACTAACGGCTGTTAGCCATGCCAGGCACTGCAGCGTGAAGAACACCCCAACTTCCCCTTGCTTTTCCACCCCAACTGCCCCTTTTCCACATAAATTTGATGAAATTAGATTTTTAGAACAGTTATGTTGTACACAACACAGATGGAACTAAGTGGTTTTTCAATGTCTTGATTACAGTGATTGTAATTTACTGTACATCAGTCAATGGGAGTTGACTTTACATTACTGACTTACGTGCTTCATGTAGCATCTCAGAACTGAAAAAAATATATATTGGAAAAATGTACAATTGAAGCTCCTCATTCAGAGAAAAAACTGCTTTCCAAGGATAGCAGTTTACTTTGTAGGATGGTCGATTCTGAGGGCTAATTTTGCTTGAAGGAAGCACAGCACGTCTTCTGACACCTGGGATATCGTCCGGGACCACATTTGGAAAACTGTAAGCAATGATGTCCAGTTTCTAAGGGTAATTAAGTGATTTGTAATCACCCACTGAGTCTCCATAAGCATAGTCAAGGGGCGCCTGGGGGGTTCAGGGGGTTAAGCCTCTGCCTTCGGCTCAGGTCATGATCTCAGGGTCCTGGGATCAAGCCCCACATCGGGCTCTCTGCTCAGCAAGGAGCCTGCTTCCCCCTCTCTCTCTGCCTCTCTGCCTACTTGTGATCTCTCTCTCTCTGTCAAATAAATAAATAAAATCTATTAAAAAATAAAATATTTTTAATTTCTCATGGCTAGAATCTAATGTACCTGGACTATAATTCATATTTTCTGAATGCTACCCAGTGTTTTTTCCTGGAACTACCTCTTGAACTTGCCTCCCATTCATCTAGTAATAGTAATAATTGGAGGGAGCAGAAGCTGAGACGACATCGGGTAGCAGGAGATCACTAGATAGCTTATCAAACCATTGCGAACACCTACACATCCAACGGGAGATCGAAGAGAAGAAGAGCAGTGATTCTAGGAACAGGAAATCGACCACTTTCTGGAAGGTAGGACCGGCGGAGAAGTGAATCTGAAGCGACGGGAGGATAGACCGCAGGGGAGGGGCGGCCCCCGGCAAGCGGCGGAGCCACGGAGCACAAAAAAGTCAGGACTTTTAAAAGTCTGCTCCACGGAGGGACGTCGCTCCAGAGACTAAGCCGGGGTGAAGCCCACGCGGGGTCAGTGAGGTCTCAGGTCACGTGGGGTCACAGAAGGATGGGGGCGGTGTCTGAGTGTCGCAGAGCTCGCAGGTATTAGAGTGGAGACACCGGCGACAGAGACGGAGCCGAGGCGTGAGCTCTCAGCTCGGGGTCACCTTGAACTGTGACCCAAGGCACAGGCCACTGCTCTGTGAGGAGAGACCCCACAAGCCCTGGGAAAACTCCCCTGGAAGAGCTCAGGGAACTGCTGGGTTGGAGACTCCAAACAGGGCCTCACTCCAGAGACAGAAATGCTCGGTCACAAGCCGGGTGAGGTCGGAGGGCGGCCAGAGGCCAGGGAGACGGGAGGGACCGACGGCTTTTCTCTCGGGGCGCACTAGGAGTGGGACCCCAGCTCTCAGCATCTCCCGCCAGAGACTGGGGAGCGCCATCTCCGTTCCCGCCCTCCGGGAAGCGCTCAGGGAACAAAAGCTCCGAGAGCGAACCCCAGCGGATGACTTAGCCCCGCCCCTGGCAAGGGCGGGGCAATTCTGCCTCCGGCGAGACACTCGATAATCACAATAACAGGCTCCTCCCCCCGAAGATCAGCAAGAACATCCAGCCAAGACCAAGTTCACTTACCAAGGAGACCAGCGGAATTCCAGAGAAGCAGAAAGCAAAGCATGGAATTCACGGCTTTCTCCCTATGATTCCTTAGTCTTGCAAAGTTAATTAATTTTGTAATGTTATTTCTTTCTTCTGCTAAAATTTTTTTTAACCTTTACCCTTTCCTCTTTTAACGTTTTTAACTAGTTTATCTTAACAATACCTTTCATTAAAAAAAATATCTTTTGAACCTTCATTTTTATACTCATATTTTATCCATCATTGTATCTAACTTTATTTTTTGTATACACAGAGGGTTTTTTCTTCAAAAAAAATTTCCGATGCAGCTTCTTCTAATAGATCAAAATATACCCTAAATCTAGCACAGGGCTTTGTTCTACTCTCCAGCCTCAGCAAATTCTCTCCACTTTCTTTTTCTTCATTCCCCCAACCAACTTATCAACTCCTTTTTTAGAAATTAAAAAAAAAAATTCATCTTTATAGTCACATTCCATCCTTTCATCGTGTTTACCCTTATTTTTTGTGTATATATACATATTTTTTTTTCATTCTTTAAAATTTTGGGAGGTAGTTTCTTCAAAGAGACCAAAATACTCCCAAAATTAAGTGGGTGACCCTGTTCTATTCACCAGTCTAATATATATTTTTTCTTTTTTATATTTTTTCTTAAATTTTTTTTTTTTCCTGAACTTCTTTTTACCCTCTTTCTTCCCCCCATGATTTGGCGTCTCTTCTGATTTGGTTAAAGCACATTTTCCTGGGGTCTTTGCCACCCTTTTAGTATTTTATTTGCTCTTTCATTTATTCTTATCTGGATACAATGACAAGGAAGAAAAAATCATCACAAAAAAAAAAGAACAAGAGGCAGTACCGAAGGCTAGGGACCTAATCAATACGGACATTGGTAATATGTCAGATCTAGAGTTCAGAATGGCAATTCTCAAGGTGCTAGCCAGGCTTGAAAAAGACATGGAAGATATTAGAGAAACCCTGTCTGGAGAAAAAAAGCCCTTTCTGGAGAAATAAAAGAACTAAAATCTAACCAAGTTGAAATAAAAAAAGCTATCAATGAGGTGCAATCAAAAATGGAGGCTCTTACTGCTAGGATAAATGAGACAGAAGAGAGAATTAGTGATATAGAAGACCAAATGACAGAGAATAAAGAAGCTGAGCAAAAGAGAGACAAATAACTACTGGACAATGAGGGGAGAATTCGAGAGATAAGTGATACCATAAGACAAAACAACATTAGAAAAATTGGGATTCCAGAAGAAGAAGAAAGGGAGAGGGGAGCAGAAGGTATATTGGAGAGAATTATTGTAGAGAATTTCCCTAATATGGCAAAGGGAACAAGCATCAAAATCCAGGAGGCACGGAGAACCCCCCTCAAAATCAGTAAGAATAGGTCCATACCCTGTCATCTCATAGTAAAATTTACAAGTCTTAGTGACAGAGAGAAAATCCTGAAAGCAGCCCGGGAAAAGAAGTCTGTAACATACAATGGTAGAAATATTAGATTGGCAACAGACTTATCCACAGAGACCTGGCAGGCCAGAAAGGACTGGCATGATATATTCAGAGCACTGAACGAGAAAAACACACATCTTCTTAAGCCCGAATCACATTTTGTTGTAGCCAGAGACTATGTTTTTTTATCCATTCATCTGCTGATGGGCATTTAGTTTCTGTATTTTGGCCACTGTGAGTAAAGCTATCATGATTATGGGCGTTCAAATATCTCCTTGAGATCCTGATTTTAATTCTTTTAATTTTTATGGGATCACTGGATCATGTGGTCTTTCTATTGTTAATTTTTTGAGGACCCTGCATACTGGTTTTCACGGTGGCTGCCCCACAGTGTAAGAGTGTTCCTACAATCTCTGCGTCCTTGTCAATACAGATGAAATCCGGGGGCACCTGAGTAGCTCAGTGGGTTAAGCCTCTGCCTTGGGCCCAGGTCATGGTCTCAGGGTCCTGGGATCGAGTTCCACATCGGGCTCTCTGCGCAGCAGGGAGCCTGCTTCCTCCTCTCTCTCTGCCTGCCTCTCTGCCTACTTGGGATCGCTCTCTCTGCCAAACAAATAAATAAAATCTTTAAAAAAAAAAAAAAAAAGAAGATGATGAAATCCTACCACATGAGACAACATGGATGTTGTTCACGGGAAATGAAAGAAGTCAGCCACAGAAGCACAAGTACGGCGCGATTCCATCTACAGGAGTACTGAGAGCCATCCTTCTCCTAGAGAGAGTAGATGGTCGCACAGGGCTCTGGGAGGGCCGGGGGGACGCCGCTGCTCAGCAGCCGAGTTTCAGATACCGGAGATGAACCAGCTGGAGGGGTGGGCAGTGCGGTTCACAATGCTACGCACTGAAACGTTTGTTAAAAGGATGGGTCTCGTGTTCGGTGCTCTAAACACACACACATGCACCAGGCCCTCAGGGTTAACTGGGGGGAAAATCAGTCCCACATCTACTTAACTTGATCTCTTGTGTTCAATGGTCAGAGAAATCTAGTGATTTTGGGCAAAAAGTGCTGAGAACTCATCTTGTGCACTCATATAATTTTACATACGAAGGAAACAATGAGGCCTCTCCAAGGTCATAGGACATACAGCAGAACAGACAACTCTGATGAGTTCTCCTTAATCCCTCTGCCGGTGGGCAAGGCTCCCGCCCACGCCTCTCCTCCCTGGGGGTCCAAAGCTCCACCTCCTCTTACCACAGCTGCTTCCACCTGCTGCAGCCACCGCTTCCCTCTCCTGTCACGTACACATGGCCGTCCTCCAGGACCTGTCACTGGACCTCCTTCTGGGCCCTCACCCTGTCTCCTCTCTTTGGGATGGCATTCTGTCCCATGACCCTCGGGATCCCATTTATCTCCTGTGCCTCAATCGTGACGCTGGAGCCACTGCTCAATCTTTAGCAGGCTGCCCAGGGATGGGCACATTCCAGTGTTTGATAAATACCTTCTTCGTAAGAACAAACCCTCCCCATGTCTCCAGCCATCCGCTTCCTCTTCATGTTGCCAGTGAGCCCATTTCGCTCTAAGCCCAGGCTATGGAAGTAAATTCTGAATGATCTCTTTCCAGATGCCCAGCCTCACTCCAATCACTGGGTTGTCAGGTTGTTTCGCAAAAGACCCAGCTCTGGACTTACCACATCCTCACTGGGGAGCACCCCTGGTCCTCATGGGGCATCCCTATGGCTTCCCCAACTACCCCTCCTTCCGCGTCCCTGCCAATGGGCTGGAGCCGATGACATTGTCTCTGGAAATCTTCTTGTGGACCACGATGCTCAGACACGGGCGACTTTATGAGACTCAACCTGACACTTTCAAAGTCCATTTTAAACATGGTCTCCTCTGTCCCGTGCTGCCCAGCCCCTGGGTTTGGATGGAGCACGCGTTTCATTGTCAAGCTTGCTTCGACAAGCCTTCCATTATCATAATCTCTTTGGGGACCTGCAAGGTTCCCTCCCACCGGGGCTGGGCCTCACTCATCAGTCACATTTCACAGAGACTGTGTTTATGAGTCTGGGACTAGGATTGCGTTTCACGGGGCGGCAGGCTTCCTAACGAGCCCAGCGTGATCGGAGCCTCCCTTCCAGAGCACGGGCCACGCTTTACTGTCTCCTGGCAGGTGCGTCCCTCTTCCTAGGGGACACTAGCCTGTCCCAGCTCAGACTCGGTCTCCTGACGTGTTCGTGCTCCTGTAGGTCACGGATGAGCAAGGATTTAGGAAAGCACTGCACGTATCTGTGTGGCTGAGCATCCCCCAAGGAAAGCTGGGACTGGACCCTCCGCGTTTGCCTGCACTCTGAAGGACCGGACGTGTGAAGCATGAACCATCCACAGACAGCCGACCAGCTTACTGAGGCCTGTCCCGTCCTCCTTTATACATTTCTTTCTTCTTTTTTAAGATTGTATTTATTTATTGGACAGACAGAGAGATCACAAGGAGGTAGAGAGAGAGGAAGGGAAGCTGGCTCCCTGCTGAGCAGAGAGCCCGATGCGGGGCTCGATCCCAGGACCCTGGGATCATGACCTGAACCGAAGGCAGAGATTTCTCTGACTGAGCCACTCGGGCGCCCTATTTTTAAATGCTAAGGAAACGCCCAGACTCCTTTAGAAAACACAAGGCTCTTCTAATTACACAGGGAAGGAGCTGCTGGTGATCCCGGTGCCTTGGGCAGTCGTGTCAAAGAGACCCATCGGGACACAGCCTGGGGCCGAAGAAGCTCACATAGGAGAAGAACCCCAAACCAGGCAACACCAACAAGGTGGAGGCACGGGAGACCTGCCTCATCGGTTCTGGCTCTGGTGACGGTCACAGACAGGGACTGGAATAGAAAGTCATGCAAACGACCGAAGCACACGTGGGGACTCAGTCTCTGGAGAAGGTGGCATCTCACCAGCCGAGGCCGACGGGAGATTCGTGAACGGCAGCGGACAACCACGAAGAAAAGAGAAGCGAAAACACAAGAAGGGAAAATGGTCCGCCCCTCACAACATGTGCAGAAGTAAACCCTGAGCGGACAGAAATCCGAAAACAAAACAATGTCCGGGTGAAGGCCGCACAAGCGGGTAGGACGAACCTTCCCGGGGGTCAGGAGGATAAAACCTGTGCAGAATATTCAGAGTGAAAGGCACCAGCAACACCAGGAGTGAACCGAGAGAGAGGTCTTCCCTGGAAAGAAGGGGCCCTTATGTGAGGACCCACAGAGGAAACCTTCAGTGCATCTGTGTCCCAGGGAGACAGGAAGCCCCCACAGTCCGCTGGAGGGCCCCCGGCCAGAGAGGGGCTAGGAGAGCGGTCAGGTGCTCCGGAGGGAATCCTGGAGGGGCGGCAGGGGCGGGGGGGCACCCGCAGCCTGCAGATAACGTGGATTAATCTTAAACAAGGTTTCTCTCTGCATCATATAAAGAAATGTCACAAGAGGTTGTGAGCAAATATTTTTTATTTCTATTTGCACAAGAAATGGCTTGAATTGAAGCAAAATATAACATCATACAAAGGGAAAGCCGAGTTCTTGGACTTAGGATTCTGGAATTTGTGTGATAGTGACACCACCTCTTCCCTCCTCCTGGACCCAAGGGAATACTGGCAATCAAGGGAGGAGCCCGAAATCTTTTAACATCAGAGCACACGCTGGCCAAGCAGCCCTTGGTTGGCTGGGCTCCCCGTGGCCCCCAGGCCTGCAGCGAGCGGGACGAGCCCGGCCGTGCGGACGCCTGGACTCAGGAGTTAGCTGTGGTCTTGGTCGGGCTACGGGATGGTTCTAGCCGGCTGCTGACGGCAGCGCTCACCTTGTGAGGGATGGAGACCTGAGCTAACCCTGCCACGCCGGGGACACTGCTCTTCCCTCGACCCCCGAAACTCTCCGCTCATTCCTCGGTTTCCCTTGTTCCCGAGAATTCGTTGTGCACATGACCGGCTCCAACATGCTTTAAACGCTTGTAATAATTTTTAGTTACAGCCTGTGCAGATTCAGAAGTCAAATCAGCCTGTAAGGTTTTTGTAACGACCAGCCCAGCGGTCCGCACGGGCCTGGAGACCAGCGCTTCCAGCTTCCAGCTGTGTTTGAAGGTTCGCCTGCAAATTCACCAACACGGCTCCGCTGCTGATTTTTTATAAGCTATTAATGATGGCTTTCCACGCTGGAAGGATTTTTCTTACTCTTTCTCCCTTCTTCTGACCACACACGGACCTCCTCATCCTCCCAAGGTAAGTGTAGCGTAATTTTTAGATCAATATTGAACGTACTATGTTAGACCTGAGACATAAGTCCCTTTCCCCGAGGACACCTTGCTGGGGTCAACAGGTGACTTCCTCACAACTGCTGTCAGCCTGTGGTCCCGTCCGTCACCCGTGCCCCCTCCAGCCTGCAGTCCAGGCCTGTCTTCCCATCTGGAAACCGTTCAGGGAAATTTTCTTGAATTATTTGCAGGCTTCGTCCTCCATTTTCTCCCTTGACCTCACTGGTGTAGCGGCTTGTGAACAGACCCTCCAGTGTCATCATCCTTTTCCCCACGTTTAGGGTCACTTTCTTGTTGCCTTTCCGTGGGGTGCGTTGACTTCGTCAGCACAGCTTTTACGGAATTCAAGGGTTTGTATCAGGTTTTGTAATTCCTGGCTCTTTCTGTTAACTGCAAGTTCACTTTCTATGGCCTCCTGCTCTCTTGAAGTGTCTGTGCTCCTCATCTGTCTGTCCTCTGTCTGCCTGTCTGTCCTCCCCGGGCTGGAAGGGTCACACCCTCTCTCCACGTGAGTGACCAGAGTCACCGAGCTGGTCTGGGGCAGTTCTTGGGCAAGTGGGCTTTGTGGGACGTCATTAGAAGTAAACTAAGTTTACTTGCTGTGGAAAGAGCTTCTCTGGCTTGGATAGAAAAACACAGACCCGGGGCGCCTGGGTGGCTCAGTGGGTTAAAGCCTCTGCCTTCGGCTCAGGTCATGGTCCCAGGGTCCTGGGATCGAGCCCCACATCGGGCTCTCTGCTCAGCAGGGAGCCTGCTTCCTCCTCTCTCTCTGCCTGCCTCTCTGCCTACTGTGATCTCTGTCTGTCAAATAAATAAATAAAATCTTAAGAAAAAAACAACAGCAACACAGACCTAGGGCTTTTCTGCTCCCTTTTAAGTTAAAACAAGTTCTTCTGTCACTTTAAGTCATAAGCACAGTTTCAGTTCAGTGATGGAAATTACCCACTTCTTCATAAAAAATACGATTCTGATTTTGACTTAAATTGAGGATTTCTCACTGTCCCTGCCAAGGTCCACGGTGGGGCAGGTGCGGGGCGGCATCTGTAGCTACGCTGACCCTGTCAGCCCAGGCTGGGAGGAGAGGGAGGGAGGGAGAAGGACAGTGTCCCTTACTGGGTGGGTTCTGCAGACTCTGGGTGCTCTGGGCAGGCAGGCCCTCAGAGCAGACCGTCACAAAGGGCTGGGTGCCAGCTGCTGGGACAGCACTGGCACCCTCACCCCTGGGGCCAGCACTCCCGCGGGAGCCGCTCCCCACTTTAGGAGGCCAGGCGGCTTCAGTCCTCAGCTCTGCTCTGGTGAAAAGACAACCCTTCCCTCATTTTGATTTTTACCTATTTTTTCCTGCTCTGCTCCTCTCTCTGCATTACCCGTAGCTTTAGACGCTGCAGGCGTGTTTCACTGATCAGTCTCCGGACCCCAGCTCCCAGGGACTCCTGAGCTACTGAGTCATTTCCTTAAAATTGCCCTCAGTAGGTGGGATGCACTTGTGAGGTGTGACACCGTTTACATCTCCCCCAAGGAGGCCTTGAAAAAGCTCCCACAGCTGATGATTTAACCCTCCCTATGGGTATGTGACTGAAAGTCCTGCTACTGGTTCCCGACGTCAAGTTTGCCAAGCAGGGCCATGGCCACGGCCGCGGCCCCATTTTAGCATCCCGCTAAACGGATGTCCTGTGGTTCCTTGGGCCGGGACCCTGGTGTGCTCTCTCCTGAGAGAGGGCCCGGTGTGCCGCTGCCCTGCATGGGACAGGCCTCTGCAGGTCGGCTGTGCAGGGCCCCACGTGCTCCTGTGGGAGCTGGCCCCCCTCCGCCCAGCGCTCACCCCCAAGGGCCCTGTCCCGTGTCTCCTCTGCACTGGGCTCCTGATGCTGGTCGGCCTGCTCTGTCCCATCTGCTAATAATCCCATGACTCCCGTCTACTGCCCAGCTTCCAAAATTCGCCGGTGCTGAGTCTCTTTTATTTTTATCAGCTGTATTTTCCAGAAATCGTGCCTTAATTTTAGGGAGGTTTTGAAGGATATGAAAATGCTTCTGTTCAATGTCCCATGGTTGCAGGAAATCCGATCGTTCTTCCTCCCATCTAACATCTAGCAGGGAGGTATGTATTAGATGTGCAAGCCTGTTCCTTAAACGATGAAAACACGTGCTCTGGCGTCTGCGTGCTTGTCTCTCTCTTGGTGGTGCCCACCTCTATCTTTACTTCTTCTATTTTTCAGTGTAGAACGTTCAGTCTTGAAATTTCATTACTTTGTTTTTTGCTTTAGAAAATGCCAACTCCTGTGACTTCCACTAAAAATCTTTGTGGCTAACTTTCTCCTGCTCTCTGGGCGACACCTCTTTCTCAACGGTGATTGACCTCTCAGCTGCGTGTCTCCGCTCAGATGTTATTTAAAAACCCACTTTCAGGGGTGCCTGGGTGGCTCAGTTGGTTGAGTGGTTGCCTTCAGCTCGGGTCATGAATCTGGGGTCCTGGGATCGGGCCCCACATCAGGCTCCCTGCTTGGCGGGAAGCTTGCTTCTCCTCTCTCTCTGCCTACAGCTCCCCCTACTTGCGCCCACCCTCTCTCTCTCTCCGTCAAATAAATAAATAAAATTTAAAAAATAAATAAATAAAAAATAAAAAAATAAAAACCCACTTTCTGAACATTCACCTGAAAACCCGTTGCTCAGAGGGGCAGCCCGGCAGAGCCCTCCCCACCACTCGGTGGCAACAGGCTCGGAGCCTCCGGTGGCTGGAAGTCTGACACTCGCCTGCAGGTCGGGCTCTGCACGAGAGTAAGCTGCTGTGTCCTGGTACAGGTCCGGAGGGTCGCCCTGGCCGCTGTCTGTGTACAGAACCTTGGCTTCACATTGAGGTAGAAGCTCATTTCCAGCAAGTTCTCAGGCGAGCAGGTTAGGAATAGGTTCTGCTTTTTCCCTCGGCCCCCAACTCCCGCTGACCCTACGCCACACTGTGCACACACCTCCGTGCAGAGCGCATGGGACCCGGAACACGCGGTCCCCCCCCACAGCCACTACCAGATTGACAAGCGCTTAACCGACAGAAGACATACATAGTACAGACATGTGAGCCAGAAGGTTACACATCAGGGAAAGGTGCTTCTGTCTACATAACGCACAGCAGACAGGAGCCCTGGCTGGGTCCGGGGTGCCCCACGGGACGCACAGCGGAGAGGAGCTCCCGCAGGATCGCTCGGTGTGTCTCAGACAGGAGCTGCTGGCCTCGCGCGGCGGGTCTGTGTCTGGGGCGGACTGTGTTGCGAGCTCCTAGACGGGGGTGCTGGCGGCCCTCCGCGCGCTGCCCACCGCAGCAGCCCTGACCCGCGGGGCGCGGCCGGTGCTGGAGTGGGGCTGGCCTGACGGAGACACGCGATCCCAATGTGTCCACTCTAAGGGACCTCCTAAGTGGCCCCCTGGCCCGCCGCGGGTGTAGACACCGCACCGTCCTACCCAGCTGGTGACTTGCTCTGCTCACCAGAGATCCTAGAGCAGAAAAGCTCTCCACAGCTTCCTTCTCCCCCCCGAACTCTTCCCCCGCACTCAGGGTGGCACGAAGTCCAGCTGTAGCGGACCCGTCCCGTCCTGTGCCCCAGCTGCCCTCCAGGAAAGCGCCATTTTGGTCAGAATTACCGTATTTTGAGAGTCCGGTTCTAGAGAATGGAATCGACCTTTGCTGATTTAGGCAGAAAGACTGCCTAAAAGCCTATTCGCTGATAACACTGTGGAGAGCGATGAAGATTCAGACCCTTGTGAGCCTCCAGGGGATTCCCCCAACCACCGCAGGGACCCAGCTGCCGGCGGACGCGCTGTTCCCTGGTGAGGGACCGGCCGCTAGGCCTGGGACCTCCTCCCCTCTCCGGAACCTCGGCGCGGCTTACAAGTCCACTGCAGCCGTCAGCGCCCCTCACCGGCTCTCCACAGCGCCCTCGGTCCCGGTGAGGATCCCGTGGGCCCACCCGCCTGTTGATCCTGTGTCCGCTCAGGGGCTGTGGGAAGGGAGCCCGGGAAATGCCGCGTGAAGACTGGGCCGGAGGGCCTGCGGGTGCGGGTGCGTCGCGTGCGGGCCGGAGGGCCTGCGGGTGCGTCGCGTGCGGGCCGGAGGGCCTGCGGGTGTGTCGTGTGCGGGCCTGCGGGTGCGGGTGCGTCGCGTGCGGGCCGAAGGGCCGCTCCCGCCCGCGCTCTCTGTCGGGGGGCGGGGGGGGGCGAGAGGGGCACCGGCGGGAACGGCAGGGGGGAAGCAGGCTCCCCGGTGAGCAGGACTCATCCCCGAGCCCGTGTCCTGACCCGAGCTGAAGGCAGACACGTCCCCGACGCCCCCTTTTTCCTTCTCTTGGTGAACAGGATTGGCTCTTGCAGGACTTTTTTCCCAGCGTTACGCGAGAGGAGACGGGCCTGTCCAAATGTGAGTCCCGCTGGGAAGGGCGCGCATCAAAGCCGACGCGGCCGGGCTGTGCCGAGGCCGTGAGGGTGACGGCTTGAGGCTCCAGGCAGCTCCTGTGGAGCTTGAGTCTACGCCTGGAGGCACGAAGTCACGTCGGCAGCCGAGGTGGGGGGTTAGGACCCCCTGAGGCGCTCTGAGTGCGGCTCGGCGGAGAGGGAACTGCAGAAACAGTGGAAACTGTACAAAAAAAAGAAAAAGAAAGAAAAACTTACCACAAAAATCAACGGAGAAGCGGCCACACAGCCTCCCAATTCGGGACCGAAAGGAAGAAGGAAAAGAGAACATGGCGGTGATGCTGGGCGCGACACGAAAACCCCGAAGGCGGGAGACCGAGGCGCCTCCGAGGGGGCGGAGCGCCGGGAGACGCGGTGGGCGGAGGAGGTGCGCGAAGGGCCGCCCGCCCCGGGACGCGTCGCCGGCCTCTGCCGCAGAGCCCCGAAGCCTCGGGAAGGACCTTCGAGCGGCCGCAAAACCAGGGGGCGAAGCGCCGGCGCGGAACTCGTTGTGAGGTTAAGCTCGCGCCTAGGAACGCGCCCGGGGCGCTCTCCCTCTCTCGCGGGGGACCGGCCGCGCAGACGTTCGCTCCTCACGGAGCTCAGGACGCGCCACGGCCACAGCCGCGCCTGACGCCGAAACACCGAAGCTCGGTGACGCGTCAGCGTCCTGGCGGCCGCCCGGAGCACGTGCAGAAAACCCGGTGTTTGTGCCTAAAAGGCCGCGGTGGCTGCTCAGCGACGAGGCCGACCGTACCTCGGAGGTGTGAAGAGGAATTAAAGCTAATCCTGGGACTCCTGCCAGGACGCAGGCAAACCGTGCTCCTTTCTGCCACACGGACTTGAGAAGCCGAGGACTCGGCAAGGGCTCCTTTGAGCAAGGAGCGGCGGCAACGCCGCAGAGGACGGTCCTGAGCAGCCACGTTCTTCCGGTTCTGCAGACTCGGGGACTTTGCTCTGCGCCGGCGCGGCTCAGTGTGACCCTCCAGAAGGCCCCACGGGACACACTCGTGTGCGAAGAACAGCCAGAGGCCTACACGGGAGAGGGCACGCCCTGCTCACTTTACACCCTGAAGAATTGGGTTCCTCCGTTACTTGAAGCATCCAAGGTTCCGTTAAGTGGATTTGAGTTTTCTTGGTCTGAAATTTCTGACACTCAGTCTCAGCTTGAAAAATTGGTTGAAGAGGCGCCTGGGGGGCTCAGGGGGTTAAGCCTCTGCCTTCGGCTCAGGTCATGATCTCAGGGTCCTGGGATCGAGCCCCGCATCGGGCTCTCTGCTCAGCAGGGAGCCTGCTTCCTCCTCTCTCTCTGCCTACTTGTGAGCTCTGTCAAATAAATAAATAAAATCTTAAAAAAAAAAAAAAGAAAAATTGATTGGAAAGAACTACTTCATAAGTCAGCCCAGGAAGCATAGAATCCTACATCCAAGCATATGATTCCCATTCTCTGCAACAGATCTTCAATGTTAATAACTTAAATTTGCCTCAAGTTGCTCTGTCATTTGGTCTCAAGGTGCCTCCTTTTGTTGATCTGAACGTGAACAGCAATGACGGCTTAAAAAGAGAGGAGGTGGTGGTGGCTTCGGCTGCCAGAAAGCCAAGAACGTCGAGAAGTCCAAAATCTTCAAACACATCAGCAAGAAGTCCTCCGGCAGCCGGCAGTTCTCCCACTGAAGACACACCTTCCTTTCGTCTTGAATAGCTTTGTCCTGAAATGGATCTTTCCCCCCTTTCTCTGACAAAGGAATTGTGGCTGCAGGACTGGGACTGATGGAACAGGAGTATGAGTTGATGTGGGCTGCAAGCTCCCGGCGCTGGTACTTCCAGGAGATACCACTCTTACGTGGGGATGTAAAACAGAGTTCAGTTTTTCTAGGTTGTTCAAGAGCAAAGCAAGGGATCTTTTGGATTTTGTTGGACAACAGAGTATTTTAAATCTTTTGCCTCCAAATTATTGTTTTGGGGGGCGGGGTATTTTTTATTTTTTAATTTAAAATCAAGTAATTAACATACAATATATTACTGGTTTCAGAGGTGGACTTAGGTGATTCAGCAGTCTTCTATACAGCCACTGCCCATGACATCACATGCCCTCCTCAATGTCCATGACCCAGTGCCGCCTGCCTTAGAAAGCAGGGACCTGGTGCACTGGGGGTGGTGATGCAGAAGATGATCTCGGATTTTTTGTTTTTGTTTTTTTGGTTTTGATTGTTTCTTGGACCTTCACCATCGTTCTTGACCTCCCCTGAAAATGCCGCTGTGGCTAGGAAGCACGTTTCATTAAAGGTGGTGCTGGTTTTTGGAAGTGCCAGATTTGAAAGCAGTGAGCCTTGCCCATTTTTTGTGAGAGCTCAAAGTGTGGCTTATTTGTCATTGTTACTTGAATAAAGCACCTTTCGTTGGAAATGATGGGAACCTGAGATTTTTGAGCCTCATTTACACCAATATATGGGTAATAATCTGCTGTTCTCCCTTTAAGAACTTAGCGAAAATCTTTTTGCAAAAGGCACGTAATGATGACACAGCTCATTCAACTTTGTTCCAAGTGGTTTGGATTTTGACAACTGACAAGTCTGCAGAGTAGTCAGGGAGGCAAAGCATTTTTTGAGGAAACATTGCCCTTCCCAGATCTGTGAAACGAAAATAGGTTTATGATGAAGACTGGGAATGAACAGCGGCCAAAGAGAGAAGCAAAGACGGGGGTTTCCTCACGTGGGGTTTTGTGGTAGGAACTCCTGACTTCCAGAGTATTTAGTATGTCCGGTTTTATTTCCAGTGCATTTTATAACTACAAAATGGTTACTACATTTTGATCAATTTGGAACCAAAGATGCCGGCATTGTTTTGCTGTTGTGCTAGTTAATATTCATAGTCTCCTGTTAAATGCAAGTACACCGAGAACATCAAATGTGGAGGAAACAGCCTAACACAAATACATCCCAGTAGTTTAAAAAAAAAAAAAAAAAAAAGTGATCCTCTGTGTCTGGGCTCCACCCTTGTCCCCTGGCCGGACCTGTCCTCAGATTCAGGCCTTGACTGTTGGACTCCTGACACTTAAGAATGCTTCACCTAAGACATTTAGTAAATTGTGTTTTTGTTTTTTGTTTAAGAAATAATCATGTCTCAAAATACACAAAAACAAAGGGGAGACTCTAATCACAGAGCAAGAGTAAAAACTCAGTATTTTCATACATAGCCATCGGGGGTTTTGTACATGGTACTTTTAAATTTTCTGTCAGAAGTGAAGTCATCCTTCACCCCTACTTGTAACCAGCCTGTTTCATAGCATGTTATGTTTCTGTCTCATTAAATAATTACATCCATTTAAAAAAATTGTTTACCACTTAAAATTCCTAAGTCACTGTAAACCTGGCGATTCACAGACATGTGCCCCTGGGGATAAAAATATGTTTATAAAAAATAAAAATTATAAAAAAAAAAAATTCCTAAGTCACAAAGGAAAGACCATCAGCTCTGTGGTGAATGACCCAGGACACACCCAGGAGGGATTGCTACATAATCACAGAGGCCCCCGGGGCACGGGAAGAGCAGGTGTGGAGAGGTGGGTCCGGGCTCCTTCCTGGCCTCCCAGAGGCCGGACGCCTTTCCCCAGACACTAACCTCCATCCTGTTTTTCTTATCTGTATCATACAGGACGTTGGGATTCAACACAGATGATCCTCAGGTCCTGCAAATTCTAAAACTAGGAGAATCTTAATTTAGGGGAGGCATGTGCTGGGACCATGCCTTGCATTATGCAGGTTTTCTGGCGGTACCCTGTACCAGGCTGGCCACCTGGCCTGGACCTGCCTGCCTCCACCTGGCGGTTCTCCAGCACATGCTCCTCTCTGATAGGGTCCCCCAATAAATGGTCTGTGATTAAAGGAGCGAGACTGATACAAGGCAAAGGTCAAGCACAGCTTTATTGCACGCCAAGCATCAAGAATCAAACCAAACGTTTGGGGACGCACCTCTTACAAGAGAGGGCGACCTCTCTCTGCTTCACAGACTAGCTTTTAAGGGCAAATGCCACGTGGTTGGGCCTGGCCACGCACAGGTGGCCAATGAAATTGTAACAC
>PISX010006556.1:0-60191 GCA_004024625.1 Mellivora capensis | reverse complement strand
GGGGTTGCTTGGACCAGCAAGGCCAGACATGTTCCCCCTGTCCCTGAAACAGAAGGCAGCCGTTTCCCCCACAGCAGCAAGTTTCTGGCAGATCAGGGACCCCAAATAGACTCTTACTTTGTTTCATTTAGAAAATGCACTTTTTTAGAACGAGATCGAGAGATTATAAGTGCTCTGGGGCCAGAACTGATCTTGCTGGTATGTCTGATAAACACACACACTCTATTCAAACTTCGAATATGCAACCACAATTTGCCAAAGGCATGCTGTGGTCATCACAGATGCAGGCTGGGATAAACCCACCAGCACACAAAGAACTCTCAGCCGGAACGCTAGAATTATGCTGCAGAACCAGTCACCAAATCGCCCTTTGTAAGTAGAAAGAAGTGAAACGTTTGCATGATCACAGAACTGTGTTTCCTGCCAGCTCCTTAAAGAGCAAGCTTAGGGTTGGCCCAAAAGCAAAGGAAACAAAAGCAAAAATAAACTATTGGGTCTACACCAAAATAAAAAGCTTTCCACAAGAAAGGAAACCATGAACAAAATGAAAACCCAACCTACCCTACCGGAGAAAACATTTGCAAATGACCTATGGGGGGGGGGGGGGCTAATAGGCAAACAGCTCCCACCGTCAGGGCAAAAGCAATCGGATTTAAACACGAGGGTCTGAACTGCCATGTCTCGGAAGGACACGCGGTCCGCAGACACATGCAGCTTTGCTCAGCACCCCTTATGGGGCGATACAGATCAAAACCTCAGTGACAGCCCCTCGCGCCGGTCGGAAAGGCTAAAACCAGCAAGTCAGGGGAGGACATGCTGGGAGGACGCGGAGCAAGGGCGGCCCTCGGGCGCTGTTGGTGGGGAGGAGAGCGGGTGCGGCCACTCTGGAGAACAGCATGGAGGCTCCTCAAGAGGCTGAGAGGACAGTCAGCGTCGGGCCCAGCCTCCACCGGTGGGCCTTTACGCAGAGAACGCGGAGACACGAGTCCGAGAAGATGTGCCCAGCGCTCTGCGGACAGCGTATGCCCAGTACCCGGGTCTGCAGCCGCGCCGCGGACCGGCCAAGGGATGTGCACCGCGGGACGTTAGCGGGCGCCTGCGTCGGGAAGAGACGAGCGCGGCACCTCCCTTGCACCTCCCTTGCTCGCGGCTCGCACACCGCGCCCAGCCGGCGTAGAGGACCGGCTGGCGGCTGCGGGGGGCGGCGGGGAGGGCGTCCAGGACCCAGGGGAGGCGCGGAAAGAGCGAACTAACTCCCGGGTGCGGGAGCCGCCGGGTCCCGGAGTCACCGCGCGCTGCGCTCAGCCACCCCGCGTCCTGCAGCGCGAGAACCCTTCGGCTCTGGCCCGGGAAGACCGCGTCCCGCGTGGCGACGTTAGCGGGACCGCCGGGGCCGCAGCAGACGCGGGGACCGGACGGCGCTGTGCCCCGAAGGGACCCCGCGCGCAGGAACAGCTGCTGTACGGCGCAGGCGCGGCGCGTGCTCGCGGGACAGTCCGCCCCGCCTCAGGCTGACGCGTGCGCGGCCCTGACCGCGAGAACCTCCGGCGTCTTCCTGGCGTCCCGGGCGGCTCTGGACGCCGACCAGGAGGACACCGAAGCCGCGCCCCGGACGCGCGATGCTGGGGAGAGTCGGGGCGGGCACGGCCGGACTGTGCGGGGAAGGGCCCGCACCTGCGGCCGCCGGGCAGGCGCGGGGCTCCCTCGGCCCATCGCGGCGGTGCGGCTCCGGCCCCCGAAGCGGCCACGCGGTCCTGCGAGCGAGGGACGCGGTAGGAACCTCCCTGCGGGTCGGCGGGGTTCGCACCCGAGGGTCCGAACGTGCTGCCGGGACACGTTCCCGCCGGTGGCCAGCCGTGGTGGAGACGCCGTCGGAGGGAGGCCGGCTACACCCGCGCTCGGGGGCCGCGCGACGCGTCCAGAGCGCCCGCGGGCGGCCCTGGCGCCGGGAACGCTGCGTGTCGCGAGGGCCCCGGGGCACACCGAGGTCAGGCGGCGGTCGGGGCAGCCCTGGTCGTGCGCGCGCGTCTCGGGCGGTGTCCCCGTGCCCCGGAGCCGCTGTCCCCGCTGTGTGGTGCGGCGTCCTCACGGGGTCCCCGCGCGGCGGCCGGTGCAGAGGGGCAGGTGCGAGCGCACGAAGGCCCATCCCCAGGGCTCCCCCCACCCCCACCCCCCCAGAAGCAGCTCTGTGAGGGCGAGAGGGCAGGTGAGGCCCGAGGCCCGCGGCTGCTGACGAACCCGACCGGAGGGGCCGCTGACGCCCTCGGGAGAGCCAAGCTGGGGTGAAGTCTCCCCGAGGATCTTTCCCGCACCGGTGCCGAGACGGGTCAGGTGATCCGCGGCGCTGCGGGGACCCGGGTGTGGTGCGGGGCGTGGAGGGGGTGCGGGGTCAGCCCGCGGCCTGTGCGGTCCCAGAGCGGGGACTGCGCGCGCTCCTGTGGCACCTGCCCGAGTTTTCAGAGGGTTTCACCTGGGACAGTGCCCTCCTAGCCTGTGCTCCTCGTAAGGAAGGAGGGGCCTCCGGAGGGGACTTAAGCGGGAAGCCAGCTGGGACTGACGCTGCCCCGTTAACAGCCGCGGCACCTGCAGGGCGGTGGGTGAGCGGGCGGGGCGGGAAGCCGGGTGCTGACACCGGGGCCTCCCCTGCACCCGCCCCCCTCCCCGAGCAGAGTAAGGTAAAGATAAAACCGACTGTTTTGTAGGGGTTTCCCCAGCTTTCTTGAGGTATGATTATTTCTAAAGATTTTGTTTATCCATCTGAGAGAGCGGGAGCACAAAAGAGGGAGGGACAGAGGGAGAGGCAGACTCCCACCCGAGCCGGGACTCCCAGTCCACTGGATCCCAGGAGCCCGGGATCATGACCTGAGCCGAAGGCAGAAGCTGCACCCACGGAGCCCCCAGGCGCCCCGAGTATGGTCGACAGATAGGGGGTCTATTGTGGGCAGGCGGCTTGGGAGTGTGCATTCATGCACACTGGGGTCAGGTCCCAGGGTCAGTGTCACTTCCGTTCTGGTTTGGCAAGGAGAGCACTGTGGATTGATGTTCGGAGCAACTTGCAAGGACGTGGCCCAGGACTGTTGGCTACACCATGCTGCATGTCACATCCCACACCTAGAAGTGAGGCCAATGCCATCCTCTCACCCCAAGGCCCCTCCAACTACTCTCTGCTCCCAGGAGCTCCCCCTACTCAACCACATCCACGAGCCGGTGCACTTCTACCTGCAGGAGCGCGTGCCCACCACACACCTGGGATGGGTCCAGAGAGGCAGGATTCCTCACTGCTCTGTCTCTGTCCATGGGCGGGCCCACCACCCTGTGTGCAGCTCCGGGAAGCCTGCCTGGAGGAGGTGTCCACACAGACACGGGCCCAGCTGAGGGCTTTCTGTTCATGGCAAATTTTAAAGCCAGGTGTTTACATATAACTCATTGGCAATATATCTGATTCTACCATTCTGATTCAATTTTGGGAGATATTATGGGTCAAAACCCAAACAAAGTAAAGCTCTCTCAACACGATTGTTTCATTAGGGGAAAAAGCCAAACCTTTTTGGAAACCATCACAGGAAGGAGCTTGGTAAAGTGCTCTGCATATCCTGACAGTCCTCTACTTTCCCTGACTCAGGGCACCTCTTCTCTTCCTGCGACAGATTCTCCTCACTTTGGATTTCACCCGTTGCCGTGTCTGCTGGCCACCTGTGTGTGAGAATTCGCAGTCCTCGTTGCATCGGGAAGGCTGGGCGGAGGCGACCTCCTGGTCTGCTGTTTCCTTTCCCTCCCAGAAGGGACACCTTGCCCGATGTTTTCGGTGACATTAGGACATCAGAAGGAGGCTCGGAGGGCAGAGCAGCGAGGCTCCTATCTGAGCCTCTCACTTTATGGCCGAGGAAGAGAGGCCCAGAGAAGCCAGCCAACCGCCCCCGGTCGCACAGCTCAATGGAGGTTCCTCCAGACAATGACCAAGATGGAAAACCCTTCAGCCTCACAGCCACAGGCTGAGAACCATCAGGGAAGCCGTACAGACCACAGGACTGAGTCTGGACGCTATTGAGAAAGAAATAGAGGCTCCCAGACACATTGCCATGAGCTGTTGGTCAGTCCTCCCAAAGGCCATGCTGCGGTGATGGGGCAGAGAGGCCTCGGAGGGGAGGGGAGGACATGAAGCCGGAGCCCGTTAGTCAGATCAGAGCCCTTGGAAAGGAAGCCCAGGAAGCCATGTGAGGACCCAGGGAAGATGCTGTGTGGGAGGGGTGACCCTACACATGGCACCCGGGAGACCAGAGATGGGCAGAAGCAGACGAACTGGAGAACAGGGAGATAAGGGATGGAAATCTGGGTGGGCTGAGGGGAATAATCCCCAGGGTAAAACCGGCGGTGGGAAGGTGAGTACGGAGCAGATAGACAGTTGGCACATGTGGTCTCAGAGAGCGGGCCCGGAGCAGCAGGAACACGGCGTCAGGGGAGCAGCCGGGGGAGACCCTCCTTGAGCACCATCTCCCCCTTCCTCCTTCTTCCTTACGGCCCCTCTATGTATGTCAAATAAATAAATAAAATCTTCCAAAAAATGAGCAGTGGATCTAAACAGACCTTCTTCCACAGAAAACACACAGATGGTGAAGGGGTATGAAAGAGGCTCAACATTGTACCCATCAGGGAAACGCAGCTCAGAACCACCCCCCACACCCATCAGCACAGCTAGTGTCAAAAATACAAGAAAGGATGCGGGGAAAGGGGAGCCTCTCACGCTGCTGGTGGGAAGGCGAGCTGGGCAGCCCCTCTGGAGAGCAGCGTGGAGGTCTGTCAGACTACTAAGTACAGAGCTGCCGTGCGGTCCAGCAATCCCTCTTCCCACTGTTGGTCCAGAGGAAATGAGGTCCCCACCTGGAAGGATCCCTGGACGCCCACGGTCATTGCTGCATTATTCACAACAGCCAAGGTGTGAAATGGCCTGAGTCTGTCGGTGGATAAAAGAAAGGTGACACACACACACATCGGAAGATGGAGATCCTGCCAGCTGCGACAACAGGGAAGGACCGGAAAGATGATGGTGAGTGAAGCAAGCTGGACAGAGAAGGAAACCGTGTGTTCTCACTTATATGTGGAATCCAGAAAAAGAGGCCTCTCAGAAGCAGAGCGCGGACGGGGTTGCTGGGCCCGGGCCGGGGGCGCACGGAGGGCTGGTCCCAGTTCTCAGGCACATTCAGGAACCTCGTGCACGGCGCGGTGACTCAGTGCACAGTACGGTATTGAATACTGGAAATGAGCTGAGATGGGATGTGTCAGGCGCTCTCGTCACGAAAGAAAAATGGCAACTGTGTGAACGTTGAAACGGCGCGTGGCTCACCGTGGTGATGTTTTCACTAGCATATGTGTGCCAGAGCATCGTGTCAGAAAGGATTTTAGAGTTCGTTCACCCCGACTTTTACCAGCTGCGTTAACCAGAACAGAAAAACAAATGTGAAGATGTCAATAAAATGACTGGCTTAAGTTGAGAAATTTGAAATTTACAGTGGTTAATGACACATTCAAGTAAAAAAAAAAAATCTGATTAAAAAAGTAATACAGTCTCAATAAAATTTAGGAAAATACAGCAAAGTACAGGAAGAAAATTCAAATAACCTATACCCATAACACTAACATACATGGAACTTAGAAATATGTAGAGTTGGTGGGTTTTTCTGGTTTTACCCTGTGCAGTGCTCATGTGCACCCAGAGGAAGCCGTCACCATGCTACGTGTCGTGTGGCATTCCCCTCTGTTCAACATTCCGCCAGTTGATACAACTTGTTTGAGACAATTTTAATGACCAAGTAGCATTTCACTGCATTTATATACATTTAACTAATTCATCTTTTTGAACTCAGATGTGTTCAATAATTCTCCCATTATAGATGACACTTATGAATATCTTTGGGTGTAAATATTCTCTTAGTCTACTTTCCTAAAAACTAAAATTCCTAGATCAGAGGTCAAAGGTCCCCCTGCATCTTGATTGACAAGTTTGTTTGCCTAAAGCTTTCGTCAGGTAACTGGTCCAGGCTGCTGTCCCTGAGTCCCCCCACCACGGCCTCCACAGCTCCAGTCTTCCTGGACGTGCGCGCGCTTTTCTTTGGGGTCTCTGGGAGTGACTGGAGGAGCTGGCAAGTTGTCTTAGTCCCTCAGGGATGTTGGTTTCTAGGATTGCGTGGCTTCGGAGAGAAAGATGAAGGCTCCATGACCTCTTCTCTCCAGGAATCAGCAAGGCAAGTGCCCCGTGGACAGCAAGCAGTGCTCCGGCGCCCACAGGAACGCGCGGTCTTGATCTGGGACTCGGCTTCATCTCGGGTGCAGGGGGCCTCTTGCATGCTGTTCACTACAAAGGATTTATCAGGAAAAAACTTCCCCGCCAGGCAAAATACCCTGTGCAGCTCACCAGAAATCAGAAGGAAACCGGGAACGACACTGGAAACTTCTCCACCTCCTTTTTGCCGGATGCTGAGAACCGGTCTGACGTGTCAGATGACCCTTAGGTACACATTCCGCCCCCCCACCAAGGGCAGGGGAGCCCACTGCCTGCCCCCTCGCTGCTGCTGAGTGGCCTGCTGCACCCCCATTCTCCCCCTGACCCTCTTTCACTCTGCTCCCTGGATGCCCTTCTCCACCAGACTTCCCACGCGGCGCCTGTCCATGCGCCCCCCACCCCGCTGTGCTCAGTCGTGGTGCTATGGCTGTGGTGCCCTTCCTGGGAGCCCCCCGGAAAGCACATGCTATGCACGGGGCCCCTGTCACACCTGTACTCCCCAGAACATTCTCCAACTTGGATAGGTTAAGGGGCTCCCTACCTCTCCCAGCCCTCTGTGAGAGTTCCTAATCTTTCCACAATATGCAGTGCGATTTTTTCCACCAGGTATCAGCCCTGGAGGTGTCGATTTGTAGAAAGTCTCTCATTGGGGCGCCTGGGTGGCTCAGTGTTATGCCTCTGCCTTTGGCTCGGGTCATGATGCCAGGGTCCTGGGTTCGAGCCCCACATCGGGCTCTCTGCTCAGCAGGGAGCCTGCTTCCTCCTCTCTCTCTGCCTACTTGTGATCTCTCTCTCTCTGTCAAATAAATAAATAAAATCTTAATAAAAAAAAGAAAGAAAGAAAGAAAGTCTCTCATTCTGCCAAGGAGACTTCACCGAACAAAGAACTGTTTCTTCTCTGTCGCATTACATTGAAAGTATGGGGAGAGCCAGGCAGAGGGAGCCCTTGGCCTGGACAGAGGCACATCAGGTACGCACAGGTCTGGGAAGCGCAAACCACTACCCAGGAGATCTGGAAACAAGAAACGGTCTTTCAGGGGCGCCTGGGCGGCTCCATTGGCGGAGCGTGTGACACTCCACTGGGATTGTAAGTTCAAGCCCCACATTGGGTATAGAAATGACTTTAAAAAATAAACTTAAAAAAAAAAAAAAAGAAATTGCCCTTTATCAAGACAGAGACAGAGGTAGAGAGACATGGAGACAGAGAGACAGAGATGGAGACAGAGCCAGAGATAGACAGAAATCCAGAAAGAGACAGATTTAGAACACATGATTACACACATACACATACATGCCCATATACACACATACACATGTCTGTGCATGTGAGGTCTGGATGACGTCCCAGCTCCGCAGAACGGTACCAGCTGGGTCTAAGTGTCAGCAGTGCTCCAAATGTCAGCCAGCTACGGCCGACAGGAGACAAACCAGCTGCTGTTCTGGAAAACGCACCTTCTGCATTCTCCCAGCTGAAATAGGCCATGGGGCAAAACCAGAAGAGGAACAGAACACTCAGGTCCAGAGGTTCCTGAGCCCAGGGGGCCATGACCATGGCCAGCTCCTTTGTCATTGCCCCCTGGTTCAAGGACTCCACTCTCTCCTCTCGGCATCTCATCTGCCATTAGCACACTACTGCTGCAGCGATTCTGTTCTGAGAGGGAGACCCATCAGCGAATAGTCAGGACACCTTATCTTGCAACAGGCTGAAGCCCAACTCAAAACAGCTCAGGCTATGTCATCTGAAAGTCCAAATGTGAGCATCAGGCATGGCTGGATCCAGGTGCTCCATATCATCTGGAAATGTGTCCCCATCTTTTGTTTTGTTTTGTTTTTTGTTTTCTTAATTCATTTATTTGTCAGAGAGAGAGGGAGAGAGAGTGAGCGAGCACAGGCAGACAGAGTGGCAGGCAGAGGCAGAGGGAGAAGCAGGCTCCCTGCCAAGCAAGGAGCCTGACGTGGGGACGCTGGGATCATGACCTGAGCCGAAGGCAGCCACTTAACCAACTGAGCCAGCCAGGCGTCCCTGTGTCCCCATCTTCGACCTCATTTGGCCTCATGTGGCCTCATTTCTAAGATTGTTTTCTTCACATGGAAGCAACAATGACCCCCGAAGCTTGGGGCTCTTGTAATGGTTTGCAGTAGGACATCAGAAAGAGAGGGGATTCCATATACACAATGGAATATGACTCCACCATCAGAAAGGATGAACACCCACCATTTGCACCAACATGGACGGGACTGGAGGAGATGATGCTGAGTGAATTAAGTCAAGCAGAGAAAGTCAATTACCATATGGTTTCACTTACCTGTGGAACATAAGGAATAGCATGGAGGACATTAGGAAAAGGATGAGAAAAATGAAGGGGAGGAAACCAGAGAGGGAGATGAAACCATGAGAGGCTATGGAGTCTGGGAAACAAACTGAGGGTTTCAGAGGGGAGGGAGGAGAGTTGATGGGTAGGCCTGGCGGTGGGCATTAAGGAGGGCACGTGTTGCGTGGAGCACTGGGTGTGGTGCATGAACAATGCATCTGGGAACACTGCATCAAAACTAATGATGTACTGTGTGGTGACTAACATAAATACAATAAAAAATTATAAAAATTTAAAAAAGGATGCCTGGGTGGCTCAGTGGTTTAAGGCCTCTGCCTTCGGCTCAGGTCATGATCCCAGGGTCCTGGGATCGAGCCTCACATCCAGCTCTCTGCTCGACAGGGGGCCTGCTTCCCCTGCTCCCGCCCTGCCACCTGCCTTTCTGCCTGCTTGTGATCTCTCTTTCTGTCAAATAAATAAATAAAAATCTTTTTAAAAAATTAGAAAAAGAAAAAATTTTTAGAAAAGAGTAAGAGGGAATTCCCCTCAATGATTCTAACAAATTTGGATATAACACATACTGGTCTTGCTGGATCTAGCTGCCCATCTTGAACCACTCTCAGGGGTCAGGCGGTGGAGAGCCCTCCTGGGGTGGATCTAGCGTCTGTGCCTCCCCTAAAACACAAGGTAGGGGAAGCCCCATCCCAATCACATGCGCAGACGTCACCCACATTCATGCTTTGGAGAACAAGGAGAGGCTGGACAGGCAGAGGAAGCAGGTGTCCCTACGGTCATCAGGTCTAAGTAGGAAGCAGGGGTGGAGGAGAGGACCATCCACCAGTTCACCAGGATCGTTGCACTTAGCGTTTCCTAACACGTGTCACCCATTAGCCCTGCGCCTCCCAAACCCTTCTTTTCTTGGAAAAAGAACAAGCAAACTTAGCAACCACTGTGCCAGCACCGTGGTGTACAACCCCCAGACACACGAGGCTCTCCCTCTACCGTGGTGCTGCCTGTGGAATGGGGAAGGCAGAGATGAACCAGACAGCAGGGAGGGCCACGGGTGGGGTCAGTCCTAGAGCGGGAGGCCCGTGTGCAGCGGCTCTGGATCTGGACGGGGATGGAGGCGTGGAGGACGCAGGGAGAGGAGCTCAGGGACCGTGAGCAGGGGCTCAGCCTGTGAGCAGAGGAAGGCAGACACCTAGCCCTGCACGAGTCTGCCACAAGAACACGACATTCCGTACACCCTGTAAGCAAAGGCCTTGACCTCGGGGAGGCAGTAATCTTAGTGAATGAGCCCGGATCACTCACCGGCACACAGGACATGTGCGGCAAGGATGGGGGTGCAGGAGGGACACTGGTGTTGAGCGGTCTGTATCCCCCCAGGTGAGGAGCTGGGCCCCAACCCACCCTACACACACGGGGCCCCACTTCCAGTGGGTGCGTGACCAGGGTGGCGGGAACATCTTCCCTGAGGAGAAGTAGACGCAGATTGTCCCCAATGTGAGGGTGGCCATCACAGTTCATGCACACAGGCCTCTGTGTCCTCGCCTGTGCAATGAGCTGCTGGGATGGCCCGGGTGTCCCTTGGAGGGACAGCAGCCCTCACCTCCTTCCGCACACACCTGGGGCCCACGTGGCTCACCAGCAACCAGACCAAGGATGGGCCTCCCTCGGTGGAGGTGCTCAGAAAGGGGAGGATTGTTCTAGAAGCTGCACAGGTGAGAGGCCCGTCTCTTGATGCTCACGCTGGGATCACAAGGTCACTGTGTCATACAGGGAAACTGTTTGTGTGGCTCAAGCCAGGCATACCTCGTGTCCTGGAACCCTTCCCTCCTGGCGTGGTCTGGCTCTCATGCACAAGCACCTTAGACCAAAGAGAGCGGTTTGGGGCTCTGCACGCCTATTTCTTTAAGCTTTTGAGAAAAGGGGCAGTGCACGTGGCAGCTGATGGCACTAGCGACAGGCTGCTTCTGGCATCCGTTCTGAACGCCACCTGCCCAGCCAGTTTGGATTGTACAGAAGCTTCCTTCTGCAGACCGTCATCTCAGTGCCTTTGGCGCTCAGTCAGTCCTAGTTACTGGCCCTATTCATACCGTGTATTCTCCCTACACAAAACATTCATAACTCCCATCTGCACAGATGGGGCTTTCGAGTCAGAAGCAAGGGTGAGGGAAAAAAGCTTTCTAACTGCAGGATAAAGAGCTTCCTAAAAAAATCCACAGTGGTAATGATGGCATGAGAGCTATTTTGTCTTTTCACCTAAGATCTCTTCAAATAACTGACTTTTTTCTGGGATGACACCTGCATAATTGCTAAGAAACCTGCTAAAAATGGACCTGATTTAACTGCATGTTTCCTGTGGCTTCAAGCATGGAACATTCTAGCACTTCTTCCTCCAGCTGTGCTCCGCCACAACCTTGCCTCCTACTGGGACTTCCTGACTGACACCCTCATCATCCTGCCCACCCTGGGTTCCTCCCGCCCTGCACGTCTACCACTCTGGGCCTCCTTCCTCACCCTGTTGTTTCTACAGAACCGGGTTCCAACACCTCAGCACACTCCCGGCCTCTTCCACACAGGCGTCTGCTGGACCCGCTTGCCAGCACCTGGTGACAGCATGCGTCTCTCTTCTCTGACAAGGCCCTCCTGCTCACGTGTGCGTGTCCTATCTGTGGATGACCTTCAGGACTCATCCTGGCTGGAAGACGTGTAACGTGTGACATGTGCTGTCTCTGCCAGGCCAAGGGTGGTGCCTGGTGCCTGGCACAGGGAAGCCTGGTGCCTGGCACAGGGAAGTGTGGGTTGGTGGGTCTTCCCTGCATGACCTTGCAAGCTGTTGGCCTCCTCAAGGGCAGTCCCACAGCTGTGAAATCGAAAGGACGATGCCGGCTTCCCCATTTCTCGGAAGAGTTTGAGGGCCAGCCGGCACACGCACGGTGGGACGAACCCTCCGGTCACCGACGGCGATAGGCTCACTCACTTTCACATTTCCTATGGGCTCCTCGTGACTGTGTGCGGATGAAAGTGACCAGTGTGTTTCCTAGTGGACAGATGGCTTTATTTTTAGGCTACGACAACCCCAACAGAACAGCCAGAGTAACCGAACCCCCGGAAGCACGCAGCGGTCACGGAGCCTGGGAGGACAGGTTTGGGCGGGGTGGCGGCCCTCGGCGGTCACTGGGAAGCAGCTTGTCCTGGGGGCCCCTGAGCCAGGAGATGCTGCCTGCCCACCACTCACAAGAGCCCTCAGCACTGTCTCGCCTGCTCGCCTTCCGCACGGGGGGTGGAGGGAGTCTGAAATGCAAGGTAGAAAAATGAGGACAGAAGACACGGTACGGCTGTTCTGATTTCACAGCCCATCTGAGTCACCCCCCGCCACCACCGAGCACAGACAGGGCACAAACAGGACCCGCCCCTCTCGTCCTGCAGGCAGGAAGCCTGAGCTCTGGGCCTGGCCAGTTCCACCCAAGGCCTCTCCCTGCCCTACAGACATGGTAGGTTCTGGGTCCTCCCCTCCTCCTGTTACTAGGACACTGGCCCTGCTGGATTTGTGCCACCCCTGGCAGCCTCTGTTTACCCTAAGCACCCGTTTGTAGGCCCCCCCTTCCGTAGGACACCTGGGGGGGCTTAGAGGGTGAAGCATCTACCTTCAGCTCAGGTCACGATCCCAGACACCTGCTGCCACTCCCCCTGCTTGTGCTCCCTCCCTCTCTCTCTCTCTCTCTGACAAATAAACATGTAAAATCTTCTCAAAAAAATAAAGAATAAAAAAATAAAATAAAGGCCCTCCTTCCAAACACAGTCCCCTACTGAGTTTTTGAGGGTTAGGGTCTCAGTACATTAATTCAGTCCCTAACACTGTGCAGACAGCTCAGCCTTTTAGAAACGAGTGTGCCAGTGCCAACCTCTAGCCGCAGACACACTGAGATAGAAAGGTTGAACTTTGGTGCCTGTGTGTGGATGAACATTTTTGGTTTACAACCTGGGGTCCTCAGACTCAGAAGGTGTTTATGTGCGGCTGACCCATCACCCCGGGAGGGACGGAACGGCTTGGCATCTGGGGTGCCGTCCTAACAGTATCCAGATGCACCTGCCTCCTGCATGTGTGCAAGTGTGCACGTGTGCACATGTGTGTACATGTGTGTTGTGCGCATGTGTGTTGCGCGTGTGCGTGCATACGTGTGTACATGTGTGTTGTGTTGTGCAGCGTGCCTGTGTATGTGCAGGTGTGTGTGCACGTGTACATGTGTGTGTCGTGTGCCTGCATGTGTGCGTGCATGCGTGTGTGTTGCATGTGTGCATGCATGTGCTGGGGCACCGCAGGTGGTTCCTGGGCACAGGGCTAGGAAGCGGGAAGAAGAGGGAAGCAGGACACATCCTTAATATTAATATTCAATTTCATTTTAATATTAGCATTCGAATTCTTGTTGTTTCCATGGATACATGCAGATTACAGAGGCTTCTGTTCAGGGGCTGTGTCCCTTGCAGACCCCTCCATTGAGGAAATGCCAGGACTCACAGCCAGGACTCACAGCCGGATGGAGATGGGATGTGGTCAGACAAGATGCAAAAGACGCAAACATAATTCATATATATGCAGAGCAACTTGCTTTCGTTTTCAAATCTTAGGCATGTCGAAGGACATTCATTCTGCTTGTCACTTTGTCACTTAAAATCAATTTGTGTTTGCCTTCCTCTGGTTTTTGTTTGTTTCTGACATGCTACTTAAATCCATCCTGAATCAGCTTGCTCTCTAGTTCCTTCTCTTAAAAACATCTCCCTTCAATGGATCTCTTCCTAGTTTAACAGCAGGTAAAAAGCAGGCTGTTGAAATGTCTTCTTACCATTTCTGACTCTAATATTAGAACATCCTTCCTTCAAATCCTCAAAAGCACAGAGAAATAAGTGTCCAGTGTCCCCATGTGGCTAGACCAGGAACATGGTCTGGGTGGCCAGCTAGCTCTGCGGATAGCCTGGCACACCTCCCCTTTTGGTAGTCAGCTGCAGACTGGACGTGGTCGAGGCCTTTTGGTCCTCTCAAGGCTGTCCGCTGGAAAAAACACATCTGCACAGACCACCAGTTCCTTTGAAGTCAACTCTGACTTTCTCTCCAGAGTTTGCTTTTCCAAGCCACCCTCTTGGCACCAAGTGCAAGGACCATGGTCTGCATGCAGCCAGGGCAGCGTCGGGCTAAGGAAACCAGACCCCAGCCAGCAGGTCTCGGCAGGAAGGGGGGCCTGCCACTGGGAAGGCTGCCCTGGGCCCCGCTCCTCCCTCCCCTCGGACAGGGAATTCGGAGATGATCCGCATGCCCCGAGATCGAGGGACATGTTCCTCCAAATGACTCTGGAGCCGAGGCCCACAGTAATGTCCAGGACACAGCTCTGTGCTCGCAAGGCGGAGGCACACAGAGCTAAGTGTGTCTGAGGCTGGCCCCTGCCATCCGGGCTCGTGCCAAGTGCTGAAGAGCCCAAGTCCATCTGAGGAAGGAGACAGAGAAGGAGGCACGGTGTCTGATAACTGCCTAATGGGATGGCTGTCAGCAGCTCAAAGGAGGGGCAAACCAGGGAGCGGTGAGAACATCAGCAGAAGGGATGATGAGAGGATTCCTGCATTTACTAAAGAGAATCTACAGCAGGCCTTTCCCTAACCCCAGGGCTTTACTGTTTTCTTTCTCTTGGATCAACCCATCTCTATGCAGACATGCTGATCTCTGTCCAAATTAAAGGAGAAATTAAACAAAAACCTGGCCTTACTCACTGAGATCACACACCTCCCTTCAAACTCTGCTCACTTTTCTGCTCCCGTTTGCTGCAGACTCTCCAGGAGACCTGCACACACTCCCCTCTGCTCTCTCTGGAAGCGAGCAGGCTTCCATCCTGGTTCTCGCATGAAACCACTCTTGACAAAGTCTCGGCCAACTTCCCATGGGCAAAACTCCATGGCAACCTCAGCCCATAGCCTCCTCCTCACCCGGTACTCGGCTGCTTCGGCTAACCTCTCAGCATCCATTTTTTAAATGATTTTTCCCTAAACGTTTTTTTTCCACTTGGCTTCCAAGACACCACACGTCTCTGGTTTTCCTTCTGTGTCCTTGGCTCCTGGGCTGGACGCTTGCTCTCTTCCGGCTGTACACACTGGAGAACCCCAGCACTCAACCCTTGTCCCTCCTGGGGTGATCGCATCCATCCCAACACCCTGGTGGACTGAGGCCCACGTCTGTAGGTTCAGCACTGTGCTCTGGGCTCAGGGTCCAGCGTCCTACAGGACATCTCCACCGGGCCTTCCTGCCCCTGCTCGGTGCAGCAGAAATCAGCCACTGCGGAGGCCCTCGCCTTAGGAACTTTCTGTAAATCCGATTTCTGGGGGGACATTCAGTCCAGCGGCAAATCTTGTTGACTCTTCCTTCACCAAGATCCCGAATCTGACCACTTCTCTGTCCCCCACCCCTCCCCCGGGCCTGAGTCCAGTCGTCTGTTCCTGGAGGTTGGCGCCCCGGCCCCTGGCTCCCCTGCGATCTCCCTGCACCCACCGTCTACACAGGCGCCGAGGTGCTTCTAGAAGGTAAACACCACCGTGCTCGGGACCGCGGCTGAGCCTCCGACCTCCCCGCCGAGGGCCTTTCCGCCCTCGCCCGGTCGGCGCCAACACTAGCCCCCGCCCCGCTCCAGCCTGAATCCCGCACCCGCCTGGCGGCGCTGCCCTCGTCTCGGTTACCGGCAACCGCGGCCGCCGCGCAGGAGCGGGGCGGGTCTCTGTGCCTGCGCGTCGCGTCCCTCCTCTGCCCGCGCGGGCGCCGCGGCCCCTCGGCTCGGCGCAGGGGGCGGGGGCGGGGGCGGGGGGCGCGTGCGGGCCGAGCTCCCGGGGGGACCCCGCTGCGCCGGCCTCGGCCCGCTGCCACCTCCGTCCGCTGCCAGCGGCGCCTCTGCGCGTCCCCGGCGCAAGGACGCGCGCACTTTGCGTAGAGCGGACGTTGGTCCGGGGCCGGGTGGGCTCTGCGGTTCCCGGTTCCCTCACCCACGCGCACCCGGCGCCCGTTCCTCCCATCCCCGTGCGCCCTCGCCGCCCCCACGCCCTGCCCCCTCCTCCTCGGGTCGCGCCCCGCCGGCGACGTGGCCCTGAGCCCACCTGTCCGTCCTCGCGGGCGGTTCTGGCTCCGCGGGGAGAGCAGGCTCCGCGCGCTCCAGCACCTGGTTTCGTCCTGGCTTCGTCCTACCCGGGGTGCGGGCCTCGGAGGCAGAGCCGGGCGCGGAGGGCGCCGAGGATCTGTGTCCTGAGCCAGGCCCGGGTCGCGGGGCGCTGCGTCCAGGTCGGACAAGCGTCGGTGCTGCAGCCCCCGGGGGCGCTCTGAGGCCGACCCAGGGGAACGCGCTGCTGCTCCACCGCGGGCTCCGCCGAGACGCTGGGTCAGCCCCGTCGGTTCTCCGCGTGCGGAGCGAGAAGCACGCATTTCCGTGTCTGTCGGTGGGAGAACCGTTCACTAAGCAAACACGGTGTCGGGGCAGCAGGAGAGAACGAATCTGGAGCAGACCCCACGGCCGGGGGAGCCCCGCTCCCTGCTCAGTCCCACCCCTGAGATCAGGCCCGAGAGAGTCCGACGCCAATGAGCCACCAGGCGCCCCGTCCGTTTCACATTTTAGATCGAAACGGTGGCATCTCCCTTCTTTCTCTTAAAAAATTCTGCTTTACCATGAGAGACTATGGACTCTGAAAAGCAACCTGAGGGTTTTGAAGGGGCGGGGGGTGGGAGGTTGGGGGAGCCTGGTGGTGGGTATTGTGGAGGGCACGCATTGCATGGAGCACTGGGTGTGGTGTAAAACTATGAACTTTGTTACACTGAAAAGAAATTAAAAAAAAAACACCTAAAAAAAATTCTGCTTTCAACAAGGAAACATGATATAAGAAGAAATTAATTCTTACTCAAGTTCAATCAGCTTGGATCCTTAGACACCAGACACCATGACACCAGAAATCCTTCCAAACCAGGGATTGACTTGAGCTGAAACAGTGTTGACAGGCGCCTGGGGGCTCAGTCAGTCAGTGAGGCCTCTGCCTGCGGCTGGGTCATGTTCCCAGGGTCCTGGGCTGGAGCCCCGCATCCGGTTCCCTGCTGGGGGGAGCCTGCTTCTCCCTCTCTCTCTGCCACTGGCCTGCTTGTGCTCGCTCGCTTGCTCGCTCTATGAAATGAATCACTAAAATATTTTAAAAACGAAGAAAGAAACAACAGAGATGGGACCGGTTTGAACAAATCTGGAGGAGTGCTGTCCTTGCGCACACACACACACACACACACACATTTCTACTTCTCAATACAGGATGTTCTGTTAAAGGAAGGGAACACATTTCACTCAATACACCAGCTCTTGATTACAGAGAGTCTGCAGAAAGCTTCCTTTTGCCTGTGGTTAAAAGAAGAGTATGCGACCTCTCTAACCTCGGGGAGCCCCTCGTGATTAGCTAAATTCAAAATACTTAGAGCTCAGTGTGCTGTCTCTTTATGGAAACCCCTTATCCACATGTTTGTGGGGTCTCACACACCCACGTTCATTCCCAAGCCACACCATCTGCCATGTGAACACGTAAGAGCTACCTCTTCAATCTGCCAGAAAACTTGAACCAAAAACCATGTCTTTTTTTTTCCCCCTAGGAACACTGGAAACTAAATGAGAATTCATAAAGATGACAAGCATGGGAAAAGAGGCTCCACATCGCAGTCATCAGGGAATGCACTTTAAAGCAACAACCAGACACCACTGCCCCACCAGAAGGGCCCAAGCCCCCACACCGACCACACCGTGTGCTGGCGAGGGGGTGGGCTGCGGGAGCCCCCACGCCCAGCCGGCAGGGTGCAGAACGGTGCAGATACTTTGGTGGACAGTTTGTTGCTTTTTTACAAAACTAAATGTGCTCTTCACCTTACAATCCAGCAATGATGCTCTTTTGTATTTACCCAAAGGGGTGGAAAACACGTCCACACAAAACCTGTAGTGAGTGTTTGCAGCAGCTTTATTCGTAATTCCCAAAATTTGGAAGTAGCCAATCTGTGGAGTGCACATCGCCAAGTGAAGGAAGCCAATCTGGCTTCTTGACGCAATAAAGCAACAGATTCTGTAAAACTTTTTGAGTTGTGTAAGACAAGCAGGCTGAAAACACTAAACAGCATTGAACAGAAATGACCCCAGGGGCAAATTCCAGTTGGCCCCGCGGGTGGCCCAGACCACGGCTCAGCAGGGCAGGGAACCAGCTCCCACCCCCTGGGGGACCCCAAGGACCAGACAGTCAGACCTGGAAATCTGGCCCTTATTCCAAGTGCAGCCTGTTTACCCTGAGCCCTGCCCTACACAGCAGTCCCATGAGAAGGGGCTCTGAAGCAGCCCTCTTGCAGGACGGGCCAGGCTGGTGCCATGGCTCCATGGCTCTGTGGGGACCACACGCCTGCCATGCCCACACCATGCCCTCTGAGTTCTGCTTCTGTGATCCCACGGGCAAGGCCAAGGTGCTCAGTGCCTGCCACAGATGCAGGAGTGGGGCTGAGGGCGTTCTCCTCTGACCCCTAGGCCCCCACCTTGGCCAGAGTCCCATGCTTCACCCCCCCACCCCCTAGCCCCAGGCTCTCTCTCATCGCTGGTGGCTGAGGCCACAGTATCTGCCCAGCCCGGGGCCGCCACGGGGTCCGTGAAAGGGGGAGGCAGGAGGCTCCGAGGGCAATGGAGCACAGTCCAGAGAAGGGAGACAACAGTGCACTGCTGGCTCTGAAGAAGGCGGGACAGCAGCTGAAGAACACCACCGCCTCTAGAAGGTGGACAGCGGTGAGGACAGACCCTCCCCGGAGCCCCTGGAGGAACTGGCCCTCATTCCAGGATTCTGCTCGCTGGCACCGGAAAAAAATCTGGTCGTTTTAAGCCAGTTGTCGTTGGTAACTTTTCACAGCCACGATGGAAACCTAAGTGGTCATCCATTTCCTTCCAAATTGCTTTCCAGCTTCCGGCCCCTTGGTGGTGAATGCTGACCTCTGCTGCATGTCCATACCGTACTCTGCAGGGTGTAGATGTCCATTCGCTCCATATTCGCTCTGGCCAGGAAATTATTCCCTAACCCCCAGAGCAGCCCGCAGCCCGGAAACTCTGGAGATCAGACTTGCAGAGAACTCGGGGCCCAGGGAGGCACACTGAACCCGCACGTGTGTGATCGCTGGGTGCGACCCTGTGATGCACACTTTTCCACCCACACCCAGGAATATATCCCAGGTGGAGCCTGTGCAGAGAGGTGGACATGACACGCACCTGATCTTTTCTGTACTCGACCTTGGCCCACATTTCCTTAGAGGGGGAATTCTGGGTTCAAGGAAGGTTCAGGGAGGCTGGAGGCAGTGGGAGGCTTTTATTTCCCAGAAACAGACACACACTGGGCTGGACAACAAAACTGGCCACCACCTGACAATGCCCACCTCGAACCGGGAGGGCAGAGCGCTCGCACGAGCCCCGGGGGCAGGCAGGTCAGGGTCCAGCCACCACAGCTGGAGGCATCCAGTGGAGGGCGTGGGAAGGGGCCATGAGCCGCTGGTGGCCTCGTAGAGGGAAGTGTAGGGAGATCACCCAGAGGGCGCAGGGAGGCAGAGTGAAGTGGTGGAGACAGAGCTTCGCCCAAGGGACCCCAGCTCGGAAGCACCCAAACCCGCACAGCAGCAACTTGCAAGCTCCGCACCCCCCTCCCACAAGAAACTCCTGGGACCTGACCTCAGGCCGCCAGAGAACGCCCACTCCCAGGACTGTCACGCAGACGAGGGCCTACATGCGCTCACACGGGGAGGCGCCTGGGTGGGTGTCAGACGTCCCCTGGAGCTGGCCCTCCAGCCTTCGTGAAGGGCACTGACCGATGCCTGGCTGGCCTCAGGACCTCCTTTCCCAAAGGACCCCCCCTCCACATATACACACACAGACACAGGATTCCAAGGAGAACTTGGGGACACAAGCTTTCAGTCTGTTACGGGGCCTGGGAACAGGTTAGGGTCCCCAGGGGTCCCCAAGGCCCTCCCAGCTCCCATGAGCAGTGGGCCCACTGAGCCCCCTTCCTCCTGAGTCCCCAAACCGACAGAAAGGAGCGTCCAGCCATCCACATTTGTCTTTCCTCACTTGGCAAGAAATCGGGTGGGAACCTGAGTCTCATCCAATTTCCACATCTACACAGGACATGGTGCAGTCCTGGAATGACCCCGCAGGCGTGCTGTCAGTGGGAGACTAGAGGCAGACGCTGGGGAGAGAGCAGGGCGCCCTGCGGGGAGGACGGAGATGGGGCTGCGACTTTCAGATTAGGCAACTCACCAGACGTACCAGCTCATCATAGCTGGGACCCTCCGAACTGAACAAAAAAGTCTAACTCTGAGCCATCTGAGGAATCGAGGACGATTTTGCCCCTCTGCTGATGTGAAACAATGCTGCTGTAAACGTACTGCCTAAAACATCAGTGAGCTCTTTGCTTCCCTCTCCCGGCCAGGCAGCCGGCTGGCTGGACACAGAGAACTGCCCAGGAGACCCTTCCAGCCAGGTGTGGCCCTGCCACAGCACCTGGAGACCCAGGGGGACACCAGGGGCGTCTGAGGCCTGTGAGCTGTTCCTTTCTCCGTTCCCAAATGGTCCCTCCCTGGCCCTGCTGGCCCTGGTGGTGTCAGGCCGACAAGGGGCAAACAGGAGTCTGTGGGTCCTTAAGGCTCAGCCCCCAGGGGACACCGGTCACTTGTGCCGCGAGGCGGCTCAGCAGGACTCTGCTGGGTGCCTCACTTTGCTCAGCAATCCCTGTTCACTCCGCCTGGGAGCAGCAATTACATTTGCAGAGCGTTCCCTCCCTTCAGAGATCCTCAGGGTAGACGACATCATGCCCTGCCAGGAATTGCCCTGAGAGGCCGCAGGGCAGGGACGGGGGTGAGGACAGACCAGACTCGCCACGCGCCATCACCGCCCAAACTGGCTGATGGGCAAATCGTGCTCTACTTCTGCATGTGCCTATAAATTTCCACAGCACAAAACAGATAGCCACGAAGCCGCAGACAGATTCAAATGAGAGCATGAAGGGCCTGGCCGCTGCAGAGCTGCGGTGTGCGGGAGGAACGGCAGTCGGGACCCCAAGCTGGACAGCCTCCGGCCTCCGCTGTGCCCAAGGCCTCACCGGAGAGAGTCTCCCAGACTCATCACAGCGAACACGGCGGCTTCATCTCCTGAAACTTTCGGCAGCAGGTGGATGGTGGTGAGCAGGGGTGGGAGGCGGGAGGCGCTGGTCCAAGGGGACAGAGCCCCTGTCATGGTGGATGAGTCAGTCCCCAGACCTGGTTATCAGCACCGTATTGAGTATGTGGTGACAGCTCAGCTCTCCGTGTCTCCGTGGAGGCCAGGACTGCGTCTGGCTCCGTGCACCTTCCACAGTCCCCTGGGCGTCCCACAGAAACATGCACAGTGAGCGTGTGGGAGGAGAGCTCCGCTGGGGCCCCCCTCCCCCTCCACCACCCCCTCCTCTCCCAGGTCCCCTCCCCTTCTCCGCACCTGTTACACCTCCACATGCACAACAGGAGCGAGGCCCATGTACCCTCCCCCCCAGGGGGGGCTGAATCCCTGGGGGTCTTCCAGACAAGCACCCTGTCCTCACAGCTGGGCTGGACGCCCCCCGGCTCCTGGCATGTGAGGTGCGTGGGCTGTGCCCCTCCAGAGTTCCCTCTCCTCCCTGCCTTGTGCAGAATCTCCTGTCCAAGAGCACGCCCTGATGTGTGATCCGTCCCTGCCTCACGGGTCAGCAGAGCCGTGGCCAGAGCCTCAGTGGTCTGCCCTCTGTGCCCAGGACACCCTCCACATGGAGGCAGGTGGCCTTGGGGGTGAATGAGGTCAGTCCCTCTGAGCTCCAGACGCGTGGTCCTGCCCACCGCTCTGCACCTCCCCAGCTCCGCCTTGCCCAGGGACCTCCAGCCTTTCTGCGCTTCTCTCTGAACTGCAAAGAGGACCAGCTGCCTCCCTTCTCGGGAGCCCAGCTCGTGCCTTCTCCTTTGCCAGGAAGGTCCTGGTCACAGACTTTCCGTTTCTCCGTTCCCCTGAGCGGGGTCTGCCTCTCAGGACCCCTGGACCACACACTCCATGGGTCCTCAAGTGCTCACCCACAGGCTGCTCACCGCCTTGCCCCGGCTGCCAGGCGCTCCCTGGGGACAGATGCACCTTGCCCAGCTGTTCATAAGGCACCTTCCGGTTCAAGGGCAGTCCCTGAGGGCCCACAGTCCACTCTCAGCACTGCCCTGCGGTTACCCCAGGGCAACTTTCTGTAGACACCCCTCCAACAGGAGAGTATTTCCTTTTTTTGTTTTTATTGAGAAAAAGCGTACAGAGCCTCCCTAGGGCAAGGACAGATTGCCCTTCGGTGCTTTTACACGTGTGGGGGTTAGAAAGCGCACCTGGGGCTCCAGGCAGCCTTCCTGAGCCTGGGACCATTTGTCAACAACGTGAGAAACTGGAGGCCTGGGGCTGTGGGCAGAAGCCTCCTGAGTCAGCCGGCGCCGAGGGAGCTGAGAGGCAAACCCCACAAATGCCCGTGGGCTGCTCGCAGACACCCCCGGCGCCCAGATTCATGACCCGCCTCGGAGCCGGCTGGCCCTCCTCCTGAGGTTGCTGTCGGGGACACGCTCTCTCCTGAACCCTTGCGAAGCTGGACCCCAAGGGAGCCTTACTGGGGAACGTGCCCAGTTTCCGTGGACGGGCCGGGTTTGCTCACAAGACCAGCGGCCGGACCGCCCGACTCCTATAGAAAAACCAAGCCCCAAACTCCTGCAGTTATTTCTAGTTAAAGAAAAAAACAAAACAAAACAAAAACCGCTGGTCTGCGTGCATGCTGTTGGCTTTAAATAAGCTCTCGTTGCCTCGCCTAGAGAAAGGAGGCACGGCAGCAGATGGGGACTGACCAGCCTGGGGAGCTGGTGAGCGTGTGGGTGCTGGTTTCCCGCCGCACCGCAGCCCAGCCTGGGATGTGCGCAGCTGCCCTGGGGAGTGTGTTCTCCTGGCCTGGAGTGCAGGACCACCTGGAGCCCCTTCGGACTTAATAATCCTGTAAAGTGCTCACTGGTCTGAAAGAATTTGTTCAGGCTTAATCTGCTATGAGACATTATTCAAAAATGTAATTTGCTGTGTAAACAGCAGCAGATCAGCTCCCCTTGCTGGCCTGTCTCCTGTCTGTGCCGACCCTCTCTCTCCAAGGCCTGCCATGAGGCCTTATGATCCAAGAGCTGGAGAAAGATTTAAATGTTGGGAAAAGCCTGGAGTCTGCATGAAAAATGAATTCTTTTGCCAGGAGCACTTGCCTGCCAGGATCCCAGCTAACAACTGAGAAGCACCTGGCTTTGAGAAGGAACCACGTGGACGTTTTCCCACAACTGAATGACCTCTACTCCCCTCCGCCGCCCACTAGTCTGTAGGCCTCCACATGAGAATCCTGTCTGAGAGTCTGCTGGGGTTGTCTGGATCACACTGTTTGGGGGGGGAGGCTCCCACTGCCTGCCCTCCCCGAGCCTCCCCTGCCCCCACGTGGGCTCTCTGCCTGCTCTGGCTTATTTCCTCCTTCCTCTCGGCCAGCAGGGACCTGTGCAGGTCCTGGTCACAGTCCAGGCCTCGGGGAAGGACGAGACCTGAGCTTGAATCTGGGCTGTGTCCTTCAGTGCTTTGGGGAGACAACCTCTACCCCTCTGCACTGAAGTCCCTGCCTGGATACACGGGCGTGATGCTGGCTTACAAACCTTGGTGCAGAGGGGAAGGCGCACAGAGGACCCTCAGCACCGGCCCGGCCATGACAGGAGCTTACCAGGTGCGGTCCTGCCTGCAAGAGTCACCGTGGCCCCTGGGCTCTTGTGGGCTCAGCAATCACAAACACACAGTAGGAGGGAGGGACACCCGCAGACTCCACGATCCCACCCATCTGGTGCCACACCCACTGCTCCACGCCCACAGCTCCCAACTAGACACAGACAGATCTGACTTCCTGCCAAAGTGTCCCTATTGCATTTCCTGCTGCCCCCAGAGTGGGATACCAGCTGCTGTCAGAGCCCCGGGGGCGGCGGGGGGCCTTGGTGCTTGGGCGAGGCCTGTGGAATTCTGGTTGTTGCAGTGGAGAGAGGGGAGCTGCTGGCATCTAGTACATCTGACCTGGGGCCCCCCAGGGGCTGTCTGCCCAAAGTGTCAAAAATGGAGAGCCGGACGTCCTCGTTCTTTTTTTCATTTACCAACTCTTGGGGTTCTGTGCGTCTTCTACACTGACCCCACTTCTGGATCCAGGCCAGCTGCCTCCCCAGGGCTCGCGGGCAGCCATCAGTTGGGGGCCATCCCTAGAAAGCCCCGCATGTCCCCATCCTGAGTAGTAAGAGGACATGGGCTCTTCTCTGGATGTAGCCTTCGTGTGCTGGCTGGTGTTATTCCCACCTGGCTCAAAGATTTTCTCAGCTTTTACACTGTATTTTCTCCCCAAAACCCCTAGGCCCAAGGGGCAGGTGTCTTAGTCCGGCTGGACGGGATGGCTTACACGAGCCCCTTTCCCATGGTCCCAGAGGCCGCATGTCCCAGATCCAAGTGCGGGCAGGCCTGGTGTTTGAAGACGCCTTTGCTGGACCTCACAGGGCAGAGAGCGGAGGGAGAGAGGGCCGAAGCCCCCGTCTTTGCTCATGAGGACCCGAATCACATCTGTGGGCGCCACCGCACGACCTCATCACCTCCCGGAGGCCCCCCAGGCCAATAACCTTGGGCCAAGAGCTTGCCCGATGCATGTGGGGGCCCCCGACGTGCAGACTCCGGCGCTCTCCCAGTGCGCTCCGCCGCCGGTTCCCGCGTGGTGCCTGCAGCGGGCCCTGGGGGAGAAGAGCCGCTCCTGCCGCCCGGGCAAGGACGCTGACTGCGCGCCTGTGCGGCCCGGGGGACGCCGTCTTCGCGCCCCGACAGGCCCCGACAGCCCGGCGGGAGCTGGAAGCGGAGAAGCCTCCGCGCTTGCCGCGCGTCTCCCGGCCCCGCTGCCCGCCTCCCAGACGCCGGCCCGGGCCCTGCTGCTCCCGGGGAGGAAGGCGCGGTCAGCGCGCGCCGGGCCTCCGTGGGGACCGCAGCTCGGGGCGCTGCGGGCCGCGCCGCGCACAGGTCCCGTCGGGGCGCGGTCGCCGTCGGCGGTTCGCTGGCGGGTCGCGACAGAACCGACGCGTCTCCCCTCCAGGCCTTACTGTCTCTGAGCCTTCGCGGACGGAGCGTCCCGTGAGGAAGCTCGGGGGTCTCCGCGTGGCAGAGGTCGCGGCGCCGCGGCGCAGGCCACATTCCCGGGGTCCGGGCGGGGCGGGCGGGGGTCAGGGGGGCTGCTTGGGCCGAGGACGTGAAGCGAGCCGAGAGGCCGCCCTCGTCGCCCCTGTCCCTGCGCGCTGGCCAGCCGGGGCCTTCACCACCCAGTCCTCGGCCCCCTGCGCGCCCCTGGCACGTGACCCTTCCTTGCTGGGGGCGCGGGGGCTCGCGGTGCCACCGGAACAGAGCACGGCCCCTGCCGAGCATGAAGCCCGCCACCCACCACCCTGCGGGCAAGGAGTGGGACTGAGAGCGGGAGCCTCTTGATCTCAGGGTGGTGAGCCCAAGCCCCACGAGGGGCATAGAGTTTACTTTAAAAAATGAAAATTAAAAAAAGAAGAAGTAAGAGGGAAGGAAAAGTAGGTAAGGATAGGGATAAACCTCACAGTGAGGGCTGCAGATTTGGCTGTGATATTCCTGGAAGCGTCTGCCAAAACTGAGTTGTCATCCCTCCTTGAGTCCTTGCCCAGGGGAGGACGCTACCAGTCCTCAGGGAACTCGCCGGCCGGCCGGGGAGTCATGGGAAGGTGGTTTCTGGTTGGAAGTGTACAAAGGCCCCTGTGCAGAACAGGCTGTCTGGGAGCCCGTTCCCCACCCCCGGGAGGAGCTGCCTTCCCCCCGCAGCACAGCTGAGCCGGGCCCACCGGGTGCCACGTCAGGAAACAGCTGGGACATGGCCTGCCACCCAAGGGAGCTGGCAAGACAAGGCCTATATTCTCTCCTTTACCTACATCTGTGGCTCCTGCCTGGGTGGAAACTCGTGTGGACCCTCCATTTGCTTTCTCGTGCAGAGAATCCATGCACCGTCCGTCAGTGCGTGCTGTGTGACCATGCACGAGACAGTCACGAGGGACAAGTTGGGGGAAGGGAGAGGAGCTCTGAACCGTACACTCGGTCAGCTTCATATTGTGAAGCAAACACCACCCCCCTCGGCTCTAAGACGCTTGCGGTCTGCCAGGCAACCGGAAGGCGGTCAAGACAGAAATAGCGGCAGAACATGCGGGACTCCACAGTGGAGACGTGCCCCTGGAGGGTGGGGGCAGAGAAGGGAGGACGCGGTCTGCTGAGGGCTTGACCCCTGGCTCTACGTCTCACGTGGCTTTGACATCTGGTGACCATAGTTCCGAGTCCACATAAGGTCGTCCATGGGGCCAAGCCAGGCACAGCTTCCCACCAGGGGACAGGCTATCTATCCCCCCTGTCCCTGCACTGGAGGGGCCGTGTGTCCTGGTGCAGGGGACACAGACGCGTGTGCAGCTGGTGGGGCGCGGACTGATGTTCTGCGGGGACCGCAGGGCATCTGTTCACCACGTGTTGATGCCCGACAGGTTCCATACTGCGTGTGGGCACGCCGTTCCTTCTCCCACGGGTGACAGCACTGACAGGAGGGATCCCCGTGTTCGTTTCCGTCATGTGGAGGGTCGTGCAGACCAGGGGCCATGGCTGGAATGTGGGAAGTTTCCAGAACCAAACAAGTGTGCCCACAGGCGGTGTCCCCACAGGCGGCAGCTGACGGAGGGCTGAGGTGGGGTTCTCAAACCTGGGGGGGGGTCTGCCGGGTTGGCCAGGACGGGGAGGAACAGAGTACACGCTCGATCTTCTGACGCCTGCAGCGAGAGCCAGAGTGGAAGATCTGGACCAGCACCCCTGCGCAGGGCCGATCGCCTCTGCGGCTCCGTCCTTTCCCGGCCTGTGGTTCACCACAGCCTCAATGAAGGGGAAGGGAACAGATGAGCCAGAAGAGGCAGCCAAGTCTCGGTAAGAACTCAGCCCTTTGGAAGGAGTCCCCTGCTTCCCATTGGCCGACTGCTCGTCTCTCATGTGTGTTGTTCCAGGAAGATGAGGTAGGGCCAGAGGAGGGATGACTGTGCAGCTTCCGTTTCAGGTAAATACTGAGTGCGAATGTCAGGTGTGGCTTCTCTATCTCCCCCTTGTCTGCTGTGTGTCTGTGTTTAACCCACTGGACCAATTTAGAAAATAGAATACATTTTTGGGCCCCTGGGTGGCTCAGTCGGTGAAGCGTCTGCCTTCGGCTCAGGTCAGGATCTCAGGGTCCTGGGATCGAGCCCCGCGTCGGGCTCCCTGCTCGGCAGGGAATCTGCTTCTCCCTCTGCCTACTGCTCCCCCTGCTTGTGCTCTCTCTCGTTATCTCTCTCTCTCAAATAAATAAACAAAATCTTAAAAAAAAAAAAAAAGGGGGGGGGGGGGGGCGCCTGGGTCGATCAGTGGGTTAAGCCTCTGCCTTTGGCTCAGGTCATGATCTCAGGGTCCTGGGATCGAGCCCCACATCGGGCTCTCTGCTCAGCGGGGAGCCTGCTTCCTCCTTTCTCTCTGCCTGCCTCTCTGCCTACCTGTGATCTCTGTCTGTCCAATAAATAAATCTTTAAAAAAAAAAAAGAAAAAATAGAATACATTTTTGAAATTTTAAAAATTAAAACTTTGAATTTGAAGTTTAATTTGTTCTGAGTGGTTTATTAGAGCCTGAATAATATGCTCACAATTCTTACATAAGATCCACAACTGCTGAATCATAGCATTTTCATAAGGTGCCAGGAAGTCTATAATGTGCTGCCCAGGGCACAGCAGAGCATCCAACGGGCCCCTGTTCTCAAGATGTGTGTGGTTCCCATGAAGACAGGATGCTCGTCCCCGCAGTGCTCACAGTGAACTACTCACTCCAGAGCCCTGTTTCAACGACAGCACAGGAAGTGTTTCTAGACCATCAAACATCTTTATTTTTTCAGTGATACCATTTAGAAGGTTCTTAAATTAAATATCCTCATATAAGCCAACAGATTTAACTTCATTTCCTTCCCACAATGCCAGGAAAATGACCAAAAATGAGGGAAATCTTTTCTGGTGGTAGAAATGCTAAAGAAGATCCAGACACTTGTCAGGAAAGTAGAGGGACTTCTGAGCCATATGGTGCGGACAGGCCGGGTGGCGGATGTGTCACTGCTCCCGGGACCCTGCACAGCGCGGGTCTGAGGAGTCCAGAGGGACAGTGGTGATGAGAACAGCCCACACTACTGAGAGTTCATTTGGAAATAGTTGTTTTCTATACAATTATAAAGCCTAATCTGATGTAATACACATTCTTCTGAAAGAAAAATATCCTAATGTGAAGAGAATTTGAATAATTTGACACACAAATGTAAGATTATTTCAACAAACCTGGGAGGTAGGGGGAGATCAAGGACACATTAAAAACAAATCAGAACAGGGGTGCCTGGGTGGCTCAGTTGGTTAAGCCACTGCCTTCAGCTCAGGTCATGATCCCAGGGTCTTGGGATCGAGTCCCCCATCGGGTTCCTTGCTCAGCGGGGAGCCTGCTTCTCTCTCTGCCTGCCTCTCTGCCTGCTTGTGATCTCCCTCCCTTCCTCTCTCTCTCTCTGACAAATAAATAAATAAAATCTTTAAGACAAAACAAAACACCCCAGAAAACTCAGGGCTGAGTATGTAACCAAGTTCACCGAAACAGAAGCAAGTGCATGGAAGTCCTCTGGAATAGGGGCCGCAGCTCACGCCTGACATCCTGCGCCTCGGATTCTATGTGGGGCGGATTCCTTCAGACAGAACAGACCCCATCTTCCTGTTCTTCGGCAGGACCACTGCACCAGGTGTCCGCGAGCTCGGGGCGTTCTGAGCCCGCTCCAGGTCCCAGCCTTGCAGCAGGTGTGAGGAACTCGGGACGGTTCCTGAGAGGCCCTGGGAGGACCTGCTGCCCCCGGCTTTGGAGGACCGGCATCGCATGGTGAGGACAGAGGCGTGCAGGGGCGGAGCAGGGAGCGGGTGTCTCCGCTGGGCCAGGGCCTCACCGGAGTCACTCAGGACATGAGGGCTGATTCGTACCAGCGGTGTTCCCGGTGTGAGTCTATCGCAGGCGGGAAAAGCAGAGATTTTGGAGAGAGAGAGAGAGAGGGTGCAGTGTTGCTTCTGACAGATGACGCTTGTGAGCCTAATCATCTGGAGCCAGTCACTCAGCAGGTTGTGTCCTCTTCTGCGGACATGGACAGGGACCCCAGCACAGGGGCGGGGAGGGGAGTAAAGCGGTTCCTGTGCTAGGAGTCCAGCATCCCACAACCACTGAGGGCCCACGGAGGACAGGAGGGCGGGAGCGGCAGAATTTGCCCTGCAGGAGCAGGGTGTCCCCCGGGAGCCCTCAGACATGGGCTCCCCAACTGGCGGTTCTCTGGATCCAATGGGGACCAGAGTGGCTTGGCTGGGCCCGTGGCCTGCGGAGGGCAGCTCCACGTGGGGCCTTCCCTCATCCCTTGGGAGGAACCTCACTGCTTAACCTCGGAGGCCCACCTGGTTCTTGTCCTCTGCAGAGCCTGGCTAATGCAGCGCGGCTGTGGCAGCCGCCCCAAACAGGCCCCCCAGAGTGTCCTGGGGGTGTCACTGCCCAGCCCCCCCACCCCACTCATGCACCCCGGATGTGCAGGTGAGAAGCACCACCCGCCTCCTTCCCTCCAGTGGGCGGCTTCGGAGAACCCTTGGTTGGCTGCTCAGAGGGTCCCCCCAGCAGAGCCAAGTGCCGTCCTTCCCCGCGCCAGCCTCTGTCTTCCCCTGTGTTCCCCTGCACCCCTCTCAGTGCGGCGTGGGATCCGGGGACCAGTGAATTGTGCACAGCCCCGTGGGTCCAAGCTGAGGTCAGGGGATGGATTATGGATGAGGAGGTGTGCAGGGTGTCAGGAATTTCCATGCCCATGAGTGAAAGAAAGCAGTGATGGGAGTGTCCTCCATTGGGAAGGGGCAGGTGACCCTTGGCGGCCCCTCGGGGCCTGCAGGCCTGGACACGGGTGCGGACCGGGCATCGCTGGGAGGAGAACTCTGCAGGCAGAGGGGAGGCATGGGAAAGTGCGCAGAGGGCATCCCCGGTGCCTACTGACTGCTAGACCTGGAGGGCACCCGCAGGTTGTCGGGACCAGGTCCTGGAGGGCTCATGTGGTTCCCAGGGACTAATGCTTTGATGCTGACACCGAAGCCGCGGGAGGGTTTTGAGTCAAGGGGAGACACAGTGGGGCCAGTTTTTAAAGAGCCGCTCTCAGCTAGCACTGCTGGATCACAGGCTAGAAGTCGGAGGCTGAGGTCAGGAATCCAGTGAGAGCAGCTGGTGCCCTGCCCGGCCTCGGGGGGGTCTGCACGGGCTTGCAAGTTTCCTTCACAGGATGAAGATGAGTCCGCATGGGAAGAAACCCTGTCACAGGCCCGGGCTCCCCTTTATGGGATGGGGAGGCTGTGGGAATCGCAGATCCAAGGTCAGGGGACGCCCCAGGAGCCCCAGGGAGAGCCAGCTGCCAGAGAACAAAGACAAAGAAGGCTGTGTTCCGAAGACCAGGGACATAAGGGATTTCCCCACACAACGGACAGATGGCCAGGTCCAATGCTGGCTGTGCCGCGCACTCAGATGTGGAGGTCCCCAGGCCGAGACCCTGTCTGTGGGAGGGGCAGCTGATTCCAGCAGATTCAGAGCAAAGTGGGGGGGTGGACACCAAGTACAGACGGCCCGTCTATGGGACAGTCGCTGGCAGGGTGTGCAGGACCCACAAGAGGGCTGGCAGGGTTCTCCTGGGTGGAGTGACCCATGCGCCTGTGGACAGGGATGACCTGATAGAGAACAGTAAAGCATTTGGTGAACAGTGGAGTCTGGAGGCCTCTGGGGTGGTGAGCAGGGAAGGGATCAGAAGCCAGCCCGAGAGAGTGGGGGGCCCAGGGAGTCCTGCTCTGATTGCTTCCACGGGGTCAAGATTGTCACCTAGCAGCCGAGCAAGAGGAAGGACCAGCAGAACGCTGAGGGTCAGCACCAGTGGCCATTGGGAGCAGGTGCACTCGTCAGTGAGGGGATGTGGATTTTCCGGGAGCGTGCAGGGGGGACTGAACTCAGGCTGAGGTTTGGCCAGGGGAGGGAAGTGAAAGGAGACCTGACATTACACAGAAGGGGAAGGCTGCTCCGGGACCGGAGCTTCCCAGCAGAGCAAGAGAGGAAGAGCCCCTGGCAGTGGCCAGGAGGGTTCGGGTCGCTGGTCAAAGGATGGAGAGGCCAGGCTTTGGCAGATGGTCCAAAGGACACCTGGGGAGGGTGACACCGAGAGGGTGACGTATTCTCTGGGATCAGACAGAGCTCTCACTGCTTGTTCTGGCTCCCATACCCTGTGGGGCCTCAGGAAAACACAAACCTTTCCCTCAGAAGTTTGGAAGTGTATACAACTATTGTATTGGTAAGAAATCCTGACACTCCACGGTGACCAGGGAAGGGAGCCGAGACATCTGTGGGCACAAGGCACAACCTCCCCAGAAAGAAGTGGGTTCAGAACCCAAGTCATGGGGGGCAGACGGCTGGGTCGCATGCATGGCACTCCCTTGGCTTGTTCGCCTCTCCTGCTGCAGCCAGCACTCTGGTTGTGGCAGATCTCCACGAGATGCACAGAAAACAGAGCAAGCGGAACGAGGTCCATGGGGTCCTGAAGTGTGCTGAGTTTGAGGAGTGCTGGGAAGGAAGGTCTCTAGGCAGCCTCAGAAATCTTGCATGTAAATCATGACAATCAACTGCATTAAATTCCCTTTGCAAGAGATGTAACATATACATAATTCAGTTAAGTAACACCAGTCCAGAGGCTAGAAACTCCGTATTCTGCAGGACAATACTGAAGATGAGACGTGAAGCCAAGACTTTAAATCATTTATGCAAGTCTTGGGCGGAGCCGTGTGTGTGTGTGTGTGTGTGTGTGCGCGTGCGAGCGCATGTGAGAAAAGTCTTTGGGTCCCGTGTGTAGAACACGAGTTAGTCCTGTGAGGGGCAGGTTAGCCAGAAAGAATCAAAAGTCCCTCAAGATTCCTCGCGTGCTTCACTGTCTCGCGGTGACTCTGCTGTGAGAGGGAGGGGCATCTTGTCTTCCGCATGACCCGATTTTACTGAGCTGGTCTTTCAGGATGCATCCAGTGCATTTTTTTCAAAGGGAAAATGCATAAAATGGCCTTTTCTAGCTAGTTCAGCCCAGAGTTGTAAAGAGGTGCTTTCTGAGTAATGGCTGTGAGGGTGTCAGCCTCCCAACCTTGCATTTGCTCTGGGGCAGACGCCTGTGACCACGGGCCTTCTTAGGCCTACAAGGGCTGCTGCTCGGTGCCTGGATCTCCTCGTCTGGTCACGCATCCCGGGGGCATCTCCGCGAGCACAGGCCGCCTTCTCGCGTTCGGCACTCACTCCGGGAACTGCTCCTCTGCACACCCTGACTCTCTGCGTGCAGGTCTTGGTCCGCACACAGCGCCCCCAGTCCCTTCGGGCCCCTTTCCCGGCGCCCTGCGCCCGCTCCCAGCCCCCGCAGGTGCCCGGCCCCCTCCCGCGCGCCCCGCGAGACCCTGCGGCGATTGCCCACACGCACGGCCGCCCCGTTAACACGCAGACGGCGCCTCCGGAGCGCGCGAGCCTCCCGGGACCGCCGGGACCCCCGGAGCTCACGGCTGGCCTGCGGGGTCACTGCTGGGGTTCTGACACATTCATACCGACAGGTACAAGATCCACGTCTTTCTATGCTACTAGAATCCGTGTTGTCCGCGTCCGTCTTGCCCGGGCTTCTGCTCTGGGGACGAGAACATCGGCTCCGCCGTCCCGGACGTCTTCGTGAGCGGTTTCTTCCAGAATCGTCGCGGCCCTGTAAGCCCGGTCTGAACCTCTCGGACCGGACCCGGCGTGATCGCGCGGCTCGCGGAGCTGCTGCGGGCGGTCACCCCCGCACGTGCGGCCCTGGGGGACGCACTGTGTTCCCGGCCCCCGCGGCGCTGTGCTCCCCGACGCCGGTTACTGTTCCTGCCCCGGCGCGGCGGCGGGGCCCCGCGCTCTGTCCCTCGGCCCGGGCCGTGCGCGCGAGGGTCCGCGCCGGCCTCGCTCGGCGTTGGGGGGGACAAAGCCGAATCCGTGCATCATTTCGGGAGAATTGTCATTTTAAGAACATTGAGGGGCGCCTGGGGGGCTCAGGGGGTAAAGCCTCTGCCTTCGGCTCGGGTCGTGATCCCAGGGGCCTGGGATCGAGCCCCGCGTCGGGCTCTCTGCTCAGCGGGGAGCCTGCTTCCTCCCCCCCCCCCCCGCCTGCCTCTCTGCCTACTGTGATCTCTGTCTGTCAAGGAAATAAAGAAAATCTCTAAAAAAGTACCATTTTTCAGTGTCCAGGTTCCAGTCGTTTATTACTAGTGCGTAGGCAGCATCCGACCTTCGCAAACTGGCTTCGCGCTTTGATTCTCGGCGTCTCGGTGCGCTGCGGTCCACGCGCGGCGGGGCGCCTGCGCTCCAAACCGAGGCCGGAAGTTCCGTCTCGCACACAGAGAGCGCGAGGGGGCGCCAGACCACATCCGGGCTCAGAGCTCCTGCGCGGCCCCCGGCGGCCGGCAGGCGGCGCGCGAACCTGCACGGTCCGGTCCGAGAGGGACGCATGCGCCTTCGGAGGCGGCCGCTGCGCGGGCGGGGCGGGGAGCTACCCGGTCTCCGCCACGGCGGGGGGGGGGGGGGGGGGGGGGGGGGGGGGGGGGGGGAGCCTCGCTCCGGGGCGTCCTCGCGTGGGTCGTCGCGCTCCCGGGGGCCGCTTTAGGGGGGCTCGTTCCTCCCCGCCCGCCGCTCAGGGGGCTGGACGTGGGTCTCCCCGTGCGGGCGGGTCGGGACCGGGGGGACGCGGCCGCGGTTCGGGGGTCGGGGTGTGGGCGGGAGGATCCTCGCGGGGACGGAGAAGGGCCTGTGCCGCGAAGGGCGGAGGGTGCGGGCGGGAGCGGGGACGCCCGGTGTGTGGGCGGGGGCCCTCGGGCGGGGTCGGGCCCCGGCGGGACGGGGGAGGGCGGGGGTGCGGAGCCGCAGCGGCGGGAGGCCGGCTCGGGCGGAGCCTGCGGGGGGTCGGGAATGTGACCTTCGCCCCGCGGAGGTGGGGTTTCCGGGGCGGCGCGCGGAGCGTCCGCCGAGCCCGGCCCCCGGCGCCCCCCGCCCGCACCGAGCCGTCCTTCCCGCGGGTTCCTCCCCCTCCCGCCCCGCGTCCGCCTGCGCTTCCCCGGCCCGGCCGGCCGCGGCCGCAGCCCTCAGCCCGTCTGGACGGCCGTGACCCGCGGCTTGCGGGGCGGAGGCCGGCAGCTCGCGGACAGCGGGTTCCGCCGGCTCCGGGCGGTGTCCTGGAGCCCCGCGGTGGCGGGGAGCACGTGCGCGGACGCGTTCGAAGCCCGGAATGGCTTTGTCCGCGGGGACGGCGGCGTGTGTGGAGGCCGCGGCCGTCCTGGCGCGCGCGCACAGCGTGTGGGGCTGTGGGTGCACGTCCCGAGCTCGCTCCTCGGGCTCCTCGCCGCGCCCCGCCCACCCCGGCCCGGGCAGCGCGTCCTGTCCCCGGGCGTTACTGAAGCTGATGTGCTTTGGGCCTGTTGGGGTCCTGGGCCAGTGATGGCCAAGAAAATTCTGGAGACTTCTTTTCATGCAAGAAGGCGGTTTTATTTATTAAGGCGCAGGGACAGATCCCGTGGGCAGAAAGAGCCTCTACCTCCCCCAGGTCCCCGGTTTCCGAGGAGTGACCGATTACTTGGGAGTTGGGGGCGGGGCGGAGGACAAAGGGAGGTTTCCAAAAGGACTTTGATATGCTAACGGGGACCTCGGAACTCCTGGGGGCCTGCTTGTTGTCACCCGAGGACGGTCTTCCCCTTAGCGGGGCATTAACGGGGAGACAGTGGGGAGCTTCCTGGACGAATGTTACACTCTGTGTTTTTCCAAGTACTTGTCAATGGGGTGCAGGTTATAAGGACATTTAATTTTATTGACAGTCCCTCTGCCTGTTTCCCACATCACTGGAGGGAAGGGTGCCGTTGGGGCTGCAGGAAGTGGAGCTGTGGGTCTCTGGAAGTCAGGCTGTCGCGTCCCGCAGGGTTGTGATCTCTGGTAACCATTTGTGTCGACCCTTCCCTTAGCTTTCAGGCGGGCGGGAGTGCCTGAGGAATGTCACACAGATGCCACCTGCAGGGGGTCAGCTTCTGCTTTGTCCTCAGCTTGCCTTCTTCATCAGAACCACCTTCTGGGCACTGAAAACATCTCAAGAATTCCTTCTTGAGCCTTCCCTCCCAGACCCCACATCTAAACACACCAATTACAGTAATGTAGGGACATGAAACTCCACTATAATCTGAAACAGTCTAATGATTTACAAGAAAAACACAGTCTTAATAGTAGCCAGACCTCCCAGAACCTGCAGATTCCATTTCCAGAGCCCTAACATCACCTTCGCCTCCATAGGATAGAAAACCGTATATAATATGTAATCGGCCTCCCCTCGAAAGCTCAGTTCAGTTCTGCCCACGGTCCTGTCCCTGTGCTTTAATAAGACCACCTTTTTGGGCCATAAAATGTCTCAAGAATTCTTTCTTGACTATTGTGCTCGGCGATCCTTCATTAATATATGCTAATTACACTTGGGAAAAATAACAGTTTGGGCAATAAAATGGAATTATAGATCCTAATTTTGACTACAGATGCGAAGCAGTAAGTAACGTGACTAACACGCATTGTTTGATGTGTAAAGCACAGTTTTCATAGGCAAAGGTGACCTGGCACAAGTTTTTTGTTTTTTTTTTAATTTATTTATTTGTCAGAGAGAGGGAGAGAGAGAGAGAGAGAGAGAGAGCACAGGCAGACAGAGTGGCAGGCAGAGGCAGAGGGAGAAGCAGGCTCCCTGCCGAGCAAAGAGCCTGATGTGGGACTCGATCCCAGGACGCTGGGATCATGACCCAAGCCGAAGGCAGCTGCTTAACCCACTGAGCCACCCAGGTGTCCCAAGTTTTTGAACTCTTCAGGAGTTCTCTGACTGCCGTCCGTGAGAACACTGTATTGCGCTGGATAGTTCCTACTCTGTATAGAAAACGCGGCAACACCTGCATCAGGTGGGCAGTGCTCAGTAAGTCCCAGATGCTTTTGACATATAAGAAAGTAGCTTCTTTTCCTTAAGAAAATGAAAAAGTCAGCTATTCCTGGAATAATCATAAAAATCTTAAGCTCCTGGAAGTTCAGGTTATGGTGGGACATGTTAAGGATATGCTGACGTCCCAGACAACCTGTGTGGATGACACGTATAAAACACGTTCAGATACTAGAAATGGTTCTTGGTGGATTTCCTTCTGGACGTACTTTTCTCTAGATAAATTTCTCTTTTAATTTTATAAATGTTTTCTCAAGGTGAAAATACTTTGGCATTAAATTGTAATAAAGACCTGGGTGGCTCAGTGGGTTAAAGCCTCTGCCTTCGGCTCAGGTCATGATGTCAGGGTCCTGGGATGGAGTCCCACATCGGACTCTGCTCGGCAGGGAGCCTGCTTCCTCCTCTCTCTCTGCCTGCCTCTCTGCCTACTTGTGATCTCTGTCTGTCAAGGAAATAAATAAAAAATCTTTTTAAAAAAATTGTAATAAAGATCACAGTTGGGTGCCTGGCTGACTCAGTAAATCATGCAATTTTTTTCTTAATTTTGTTTTTAAGTCATCTCTGCACCCAGTGTGGGCCTTGAACTCACAGCCCATAGACAAGGGTCATACACTCTACCGACTGAGCCAGCCAGGTGCCCCAAGCATGAAACTCTTTATCTTGAGGTATGCATTTGAGCCGCACATTGGGTGTAGAGATGACTTAAAATAAAAAAATATAAAGATCTGGGGCACCTGGGGGGCTCAGTTAGGCATCTGACTTTGGCTCAGGTCATGATTTCAGGGTCCTGGGATCCAGCCCCGCATTTGGCTCCCTGCTTAGTGAGGAGTCTGCTTCTCCCCCTCCCTCTGCTCCTCTCACTCTCCTACTTGGGCTCTCACTCTCCCTGTCAAATAAATAAATAAATATCTTTAAAAAAATAAAGATCACATTCAAGATTCCTAATGTTTTTACAAGAATGTTCTACCTTAGTGAACGTAAAATGTATGTATATTTAATTCGCTTATACCAATCCTGAGATTCAGAAAATAATCAACCCTAATAAATTGCATAAACATTCAAATTCTCCATTTATTAAGACACAACAGATATTACTTCCACTTTATTGATAGTTTTAATCTACTCAAAGTAACTTGAATGTTTATATGCAAACCGTTCCACTTCCAGCTCTCCTCTCCAGCAGCTGAAAGAGAAAATGGACAGAACTTTGCAAATAATGTTCACATTCAAATATATGAGTCCTTAAACATGTGAGCTCTTCTTCTTTTTTTTTTTTTTTTAAGATTTTATTTGTTTGAGAGGGAGAAAGTACGAGACGGGGAAGGTCAGGAAGCAGACTCCCTGCCTAGCAGGGAAGCCCTATGTGGGACTTGATCCCAAGACTCCAGGATCATGACCTGATCTAGGGGCAGCCGCTTAACCAACCGAGCCAGCTAGGAGCTCTATATGAGCTCTTCTTGAACTACTTCTATACCTGTCTTTTATTTATTCAACCAAGCAAAAAATAAACATTCACTGAAAATATCTTTTGTACTAGTTGCTGCATTTGCTCCTGTGGACGTGGGATAAGACATTCATGAAACAAAAACAGAAATGCAAAAAACGCATCTACCCTCCTTTCAAAGACTTCAAAGATTAGTGGGGACACACAAAAATTATAGTACCTGTGATAATTCTACAATAATAATATATCCGCAATTCTATGGGAAGTACAAGAGGCAATGGGCAACTTTTTAACAATAACTGAGGGGCACCTGGGTTGCTCCGATGGTGAAGCGTCTGCCTTCAGCTCAGGTCATGATCTCAGGTCCTGGGATTGAGCCCCAGATCGGGTTCCCTGCTCAGAGGGGAGTCTGCTTCTCCCTCTCCCTCTGTTGCCCTCGGCCCGACACCGCATGCCCCATTCCTGCTCTGTCTCTCCCCCACCCTCTCTCAAATAAATAAGTAAAATTTTAAAAGGAAAGGAAGGAAGGAAATAATTGATTGATAAACCAACTCATTAATACCTAAGAAAATGGTATGTAGTCATGTAGCCTGTGCTGAATTGAGACAATATTGCTGTTCTTAAAGGATGACCTATGGTGGGGCACCTGGGTGGCTCGGTCACTTCACCATCTGCCGTTAGCTCAAGTCATGATCTCAGAGTCCTGGGATTGAGCCTGAGTTGGGCCCCACGCTCAGTGTGGAGTGGGCTTCTCCCTCTGCCTGCCTCTCCCGCTGCTTGTGCTCACTGTCTCTCTCTCTGTCTCTCTCTCTGCGTCAAACAAAAAAATCTTTTTTAAAAGGGGGGAGGGGTGCCTGGGTGGCTCCATGTGGCTCCATGTTCAGCTGCTGTGTTCAGCTCAGGTCATGATCCCAGGGTTCTGGGATCGAGTCCCACATCAGGCTCCTTGCTTGGTGGGGAGCCTGCTTCTCCCTCTCCCTCTGACTGCCACTCTGCCTGCTTGTGCTCTCTGTCTGTCCAATAAATAAAGTCTAAGAAATAAATAAAAAAATAAAAAGGGGAAAGTATTTGATATGTGCGTTACATCTCAATTTAACAAAATAAGAGAAACGCCAAGTATTTTATCCATGTGGCCCTGCCGAAGGCTCCTCAAATGACCTATAAAGACACTAGCCTGGGGGTCTGCGCCTGTACCCTCCGCTCCCTCTTGTAGGAGGACTTCTGAAATCCTGAGGCATGCCGCCCGGATGCTGGCACCAGGAAGGACACCTTTAGCTTGCCTGCGACTCTAGAAAAATTAACCTGCTCCCTTGAGGGCCCAGCATCCTCTCCAGTTGAGCTGTAATACCCAGAGATTACATTTAGCCAAGAAGAGTCACCAAAAATGTATCTAAGCCAACTGGGGGCTCACAAAACATACTGATTTCATGGAAAGGCTGGAGGAAACTTTAGTGCTTGTCCAAGGGTCTTTAAAATGTTCTGGCTGTGCTCAGAGCCCAGGAACCATCACTGCCAAAAACTGAGGCACAGAATGGAGGGGATCCTGAACCAGTCTGAGCTGGAAAATTTGAGTTCCCTTGTTGTCCCAGGAAAGGCTGCCACTGGCCAGAAGGCACAAAATGGCAACTTGCCGGCCCCAGCCACCTCCTAATGTTCTAAGTCTTCTGGGAGATCCAGGAAAGGGGTCTGCCGGTCCTTGTCACCCGGGTGCTGCGTCACATGCCAACACGCCTGGGCCTTGGGCTCCATATGCAGATAAGACGTCGGCCCCATGAGTCTGAGGGGAATGGATGGCAGAAGGGCAGCCAGATGGAAGGAAGAATAGGATGAAACAGAGAGGGAGACAAACCATAAGAGACTGTAGGGAACAAACTGAGGGCGGCTGGAGGGGAGGGGTTGGGGGTTGGGCAACTGGGTGACTGGCACGACGGAGGGCACACGATGGAGTGAGCACTGGGCGCTACATCAACTGGAGAGTCACTGCCTCTATATGATGTATGTCAACTAACTGAACTAGATTGAAGAAGGAGGAGGAAGAGGAAGGGCAGCCAGGTGCTGAGGGGTGACTGTGCTCCAGACTGAACCTCTGCCCTGGGTGCAGCTGGGGTGCCCCATCTGCAGGTCTGGCTCCTGTCTCCACCTGCACTCCGCTGGCAGAACCCTGAAATCTGCTGGCTGTCATGAGAGGGCCCGTCTGGGGCTAACGTGGGAGCCTCTACCCACCCTTCAGACCTCTCCTCTAGGGCTTGTGCCCTGCCAAGCTCACGAATGCCCTCCTCCGGGTTGGGTTTCTGCTCCATCCAGCTGGTCGCTGTGGCCTATGGGACGGTGTTTTGTGTCAACCTAGGAGCCCGCATTCCATGAGCCCAGACATTAGTAACTTGTCATGTACTTGGCGAAGTCTGTTCCCTGCCTCTCCTGTCTCCCTAGGGTTATAATTATCATCAACAGGGGTATTGGAGGTGCACAAGCTAAGGAAAGGGAGAATCTCTGCCCTAAGACACCTTTCTTCCAATAATCAGGAAGGATCTTGGCATGCTTACTCAGAGTTGGCTATATTCTGAATCGACAATTTCAATAAGCTGGATCATAGGATTTCCCCCAGGGAATTAAAAAAAAAAATCATCAAGCCAGAGGGTTGCCTGGTTGGCTCAGTGGGTTAAACCTCTGACTCCTGATTTGGGCTCAGGTCATGGTCTCAGGGTCATGGGTTTAAGCCATGTGGCAGGCGTTGTCAGGCTCCATGTGGAGCGAGGAGGACAGAGGAAGCTGTCTATGATCCCCCCTCCTCCCGCCCGCAAGCACGGGAGCACGCCAAATACTCCGTCAAAAAAAAAAAAATCTAGTAATAAATGCACCTGGGACAGCCAATCTGGGGGGAAGCTGTGCAGATGCTGAAATGCACAGCTGATGGGAACCAGGGCTGCTGGGGACACAGGAATTCTTAACCCACTGAAAACCAAATCCAGAAAACTGCTTGGCTCAAGCTCCTAAAACTGCTGAGGTTTTCCTTCTGAATTCAGTTCTGCTCTGAACACAGGACACATGACGCCAAAATGAACGCATCAGTAAAAGACTTGAAAAACGCGTTGAGTGGGTTGGGTGGAGAGGATCTGAAATAATGTTGCCGAGGATGAAAGAGTTGGCTCTGGAGGCAAAGAGGCAAGCCAGGGGCCTGACGGCAGGCACTTGCTGAGTCTTGCCCTCTGCCAGTGAAAAGGTGTCTTACATTTCTCAATTTTGAAAAATAGCAAAAGAAACTCTTTTTTCTTTTAAGATTTTTATTTATTTATTTGAGAGAGAGCCAGAGACAAGCAGAGCACAAGCAGCGGGAGGGGCAGAAGGAGATGGAGAAGCAGGCTCCCCGTGGAGCAGGGAGCCCATGCAGGGCTGGATCCCAGGACCCTGGGATCATGACCTGAGCCCAAGGCAGATGCTTAACCCACTGAGCCACCCAGGCGCCCCAAAGCCCACTTTTGATGTATAAAAATTGTATATGAAATTTGATGTCCTTGTGCACTGGAGGCGGACCACACGCATTTGTTTGTGTATGGTTGATGGCTGCTTTTGTACAATTACGGAAAAAATGAGTAACATGTCACAGAGACTGAAGACCTGCAAAGCACACAATATTTACTATCTCACCACTTACAGAAAAGCTTTGGCTGTAGAATAGATCTGAAGGTAAGCTCCAAGGAGGGAGAACTTTGCTTTTCAGGCTGATGTATTCTAACTCTACAAAGACACCACGTTCACCTGGATTTAGTGGCTAACTTCCATGCAGTTTTGGGATGACCATTAGGTGGACTTAAGTATCAGGCTTCTGGTGTCCCAATGTAATATTTGGTGTTATTTGATCTGTGGGTCTCAGTAACTTACTAAGTAGAAAGCAGGTCTCAGGACAGAAAATACAGATTTCTCCAGAACAGACTGATGCCAGGTGAGCGGGGCATACTTGATGGTGGTAAAGGGATAGTGAAAGCAGATGTGAAGTCTTTGCTAATGGACAAGGACCAGCCTGTGTCTGCCTGCTGGCTTTGGATCACTGAGGTCAGTGGCTCTGGGTGGCCATTTGCCAACAGGTCTTGGGACCTCTGGGCCCAGGACGAGCAGACTGGGTGGTTTGGTGGTGAGGGACAGTGGGGGGTTCGTGGCATACAAGACTGCTGTACCACCCGGACATTTATCCAATGTGTAGAAAAGTCTTATTTATACTATCCTGTAGCCTCCTAAGTATACAATAGCATTATGTCAAAAACCCCTAATGGGACTGCCTTTCATTAAAAACATCATTACTTAGGGGTGCCTGGGTGGCTCAGTGGGTAAAGCCTCTGCCCTGGGCTCAGTTCATGGTCTTGGGGTCCTGGGATTGAGCCCTGCATCGGGCTCTCTGCTTGGCAGGGAGCCTGTTTCCTCCTCTCTCTCTGCCTGCCTCTCTGCCTACTTGTGATCTCTGTCTGTCAAATAAATAAATAAAATCTTTAAAAAAAATAAAAATAAAAACGTCATCACTAATAAATGCTCCCCTCTGAGCTTTCAGTGAGTCCTAACCTCTTTGCTGGTGGAGGGTCTGGCCTCGGTGCTGATGGCTGCTGAAGGTGGGGTGGCCATGGTGGTGTCTTGAAATAAGACAACGGGGAGCCTGCGGAGCTCAGTGGGTGAAGCACCCAACTAGGTTTCAGCTCAGGGCGTGATCTCAGGGTCCTGAGATCGAGCCCCGCGAGCCCCGCGCTGGAAATCTGTGCTCAGCCGGGAACCTGCTTCTCTCCTCATCTCTGCCCTGCTACCCACCCCCCTTTCTCCTTAAAATCAATCGTTTTTAAAAAATATTTCTAAGCGCTTAATTTGTATCTTTATTTTGTGGCATTACAGACTTGGGAAAACTTAAAGGCTGATGGAGACGAATTCGCAGAATCTGTGGTCCAGTGCTTAGCAGCCCAGTCAGTACTCAACAGAGAAGTGTTTTAATTTGCCATATTCGCTCACATATCAGACTGTAAAATGTATTCACTTGCATAATTCACTCCTTTTTGAAACTCCTGATTTTAACTGTAAAAGAGGATACATAAGAATCATTGCAGTAAAATGATTTCAAAAGAAGTACATCCTGATGGTTGAACGGCTCAGACCGTAATCTCCCCTGTGGCAGCCGTTGGGGCAGCAGCTTGGCTTCTAGTAGAAATGTAGGACTCCTAGTGACTGGGATTACAAGTTTAAAAAGAGAATACAGTTTCCTTTCTACTGGGAAATTAGAAGAAAAAAAATCTGTATTTCGGCTCCAGAAAACAACCCAACCAGAGTGTATGAAACTCAAAGATACATCTTTGTCCAATTGGCTTACTTATAACTATGGCCCTTAATATAGTATTTTAACTATTATATTTCAAATTAACATATCATGTATTATTTGTTTCAGGAGTACAGGTCTGTGATTCATCAGTTTTGTACAACACCCAGCGGTCACCTCAACACACACCCTCCCCAATGCCCATCCCTCCCCACCACCCCATCCTCCCACTCCCCCCCCCTCGGCAACCCTCAGTTTGTTTCCTGAGATTGAGTCTCTTATGGTTTGTCTCCCTCTCTAGTTTTGTCTCATTTCATAAATACAGTAGTTAAAATAAGACAATAAAGCTTGCCACATTGATTGACTCTTCCTTTTCATGATTTTCTCTGATGCTGTTTGATAAAACTTTGCCCACAGTAGAACTTCTTCCAAAAATTCCTCTCAGACCCTGGGTCTGTCCTATCATCTGAGTTTATGTGATGGTCTAAATCCTTTGTCATCATTTCAACAGTCTTCACAGCATCTTTCCCAGGAATAGAGTCCAGCTCAGGGAGCCACCTTTACTCATCCACAAGAAGCAGCTCCTCATCTGTTAGAGTTTGATCCTGAAAATGCAGCAATTAGGAGCATCTGGGGGGCTCAGTCATGATCTCAGGGTCCTGGGATCAAGCCCCGTATTGGGCTCCCTGCTCAGTGGGGAGTCCACTTCTCCCTCTCCCTTTCACACTCTCTCCCTCTCAAATAAATAAATTTAAAAGAAAGAAGGAAGGAAGGAAAGAAAGAGAAAGAAAGAAAGAAAGAAAGAAAGAAAGAAAGAAAGAAAGAAAAAGAAAATTCAGCAATTCAGTCCCATCTTCAGGTTCCACTTCCAAAGACAAAATTTGAAATATTGCAGGAATTACCAGATGTGACACAGAGACACAAAGTGAGTAAATGCTGTTGGGAAAATACTGCCAACAGACGGTCCCTGTAGGGCTGCTACACACCTTCAATCTGTCTGGAACATGGCCTGCGACGTGTGAGAAAAAAAGCAAGTCTGGGCAGAACTGGGACTCTGACTCACGCTGTTCCATAAGTCCTGCTCTGGGCACTTTATCATTTACTCCGGGAGGCCTGTGTTCTATTCTCCTGCTTACTGAGGGTTCTTCTGATGGCTTTTAATTATTGTCATCATCATAAGAGCATCATCATCATTATTATTGATGCTCATCAGCATTATCATAATTACTGCTGCAATTAGTGATCACTGCTGGGGTTATAAAATATTAAATAATGTTTCCCCATCCAATCAGGGTCAGATTTACTGGACAGGATGACTAAGTATTCCCAAGATATGCAAACACACAGGCGCTCCCTCCCTCGATGGCATTTCCCCTGATGAGTGCCTTGAAATTTTCAAGTCCCTTTCCAGATGCCCAGAACTACCATTTCTACAGGGGAGACTTAAGGAGGGGATCTTGCCCTGCCTGAGCCCTGGAAAACATTCTAAGATACCCAGGGTCCAGTAAGGGCTCATGGCTGCTTAAAGGTACTGGGAGGGCATCCTTAGACCGCCAAAGTAATTTCAAATCTTCTAAGATCCCCATTGCCCAAACACCACTGGGGCAAGTAGACAAGTCTTGAGAGAAGTCCCCACCTGCTGGCGCCTGTGCAGAATTTTCCTTCTTTCTTTTTTAATTTCTTTTTTTAAGATTTTATTTAGGGGCGTCTGGGTGGCTCAGTGGGTTAAAGCCACTGCCTTCGGCTCAGGTCATGATCTCAAGGTCCTGGGATGGAGCCCCTGCATCGGGCTCTCTGCTTAGCAGGGAGCCTGCATCCCCCTGCCTTTCTGCCTACTTGTGATCTCTATCAAATAAATAAGTAAAATCTTTAAAAAAAAAAAAAAAGTCCTTTCTTAAAAAAAATAAAGATTTTATTTGTCAGAGAGAGAGAGAGGGGAAGTGAGAGAGTGAGAGAGCACGATCGGGAGATCGGGATCAGCAGAGGGAGAAGCAGCCTCTTTGCTGAGCAGGGAGTCTGATGCAAGACTTGATCCTAGGACCCTGAGATCATGACCCGAGCTGCCCAGGTGTCCCCAGAATTTTCTAAGTACATCCCAGAACCTGGGAGTCAGTGAGGCCACCCCAAGGCATCCCCTAATGGCTGGGGAATACTGAGGAGGATGCCCAGGGACTGCTCTTATGGTCCCTCAAGTGCTGTAGACAAAGAGCACAAATCCAGACATGAGGGTAGCAAGCAGGAAGGGCAGCAAGGCAGTCAGCACTGAGACAGGGCTGAGGCCTAATGTTTGCTGCAGGCAGGGCTTTGGACAGAGGGAAAAAGGGATCCTAAGTACAGGTTCCCTGGAAAACATATACATAAACACATTTATAGGAACCAAAATAGGAACTGCTTCTGAATGACAGATTGTTTTCCAGATGAACATTCATGTCCTGTCATATTTTGCTAATTTCTATTTTCAGCATTCTGGAACAATAAGCACATGTAAATAGTAATCTAATATTGCTCCAAGGAATGAGTTGGATTACACCAGAAATACATGACCATGTGTTCTAGATGTCCTTCTTGATATAAATAAGACTTATACTAGACATAAAATGTGTCATTTGGAAATCAGATCTCAAGTAAACAAAATCCATGCAAGTAGTCTTTTACATTAAATTTTTAAAAATATTTTATTTATTTGACAGAGGGCGAGCGAGCACACAAGCAGGGAAAGAGGCAGGCAAAGGGAGAAACAGGCTCCTTGCCAAGCAGGGAGCCTCACGTGGGACTGATCCAGGACCCTGAGATCATGACCTGAACCAAAGGAAGACGCCTCACCGACTGAGCCCGCAGGCGCCCCTACATTAAATTTGATAGTTTCCATGCCTCACTCGACGTAGCTGACAAAAACCATGAACCCTATGAAAGTGAGTTCCTGCTGACCCCAAACACGTTTCTAACGCGTTATAGTAAATAAGATATGAATGAAGTTTCCATGAGTCCTTACATACTATGAACCTAAGAAGTCTGTCCTGTGGGTCTTTCATATCTCACACATAGTGCACACTTCTAGATATCATTTTTTTAAAAAGATTTTATTTATTTACTTGACAGAGATCACAACTAGGTGGAGAGGCAGGCAGAGAGAGAGAAAAGGCTCCCCACTGAGCAGAGAGCCAGTTGCGGGGCTCGATCCCAGAACCCAGGACCCTGGAAAATGACCTGAGGTGAAGGCAGAGGCTTTAACCCACTGAGCCACCCAGGCGCCCCTAGATGTCATTCCTTGAAGGCTTATCAACTTCTTTCCATTCTAAAAATACCGAAACAAGGTCATTGCAATTGTACCATATGAAAAAAAAAAAATTTGAAGAGGAAAAATGGATCATGCATGGTGCGTATTGTAATTAAACTCGACAAAATATGGTATTCGTTCACTCCCTTTCACTCTTACTGTGTCTCTCCAAGTCCATCAGATCCTCTATTTTAGCTTCTTTTCTAGTGGGAAACGGGAAAAGTGGAAACAATAGGCAGGGCGTCCGGCCCACTGGAGACACAGGCCAAGGCCTCAGCCAAGCCGGGCACCACCTTCGTCCCCGCGGACCAGCCGCCGACTTGGCCGGCTCTGCCCGAGTCTCTTGAAATGTTCTCCGCGGGCGCGACACCCACGACCACCAGCGTCCGCCCGGGAAGGCCGCAGGGGGCGTCCACGTGTCCACGGCACCGAACCCCCCGCACGACTTCCTGGGTCAGCTCAGGAGCGGGGGAACGCCGCTGCCTAAGGGGGAGCCTGCCCTGGACGCGTGGGAGGCTGGTGTCGGCCTGGGGGCCGCGGAGGTGCCGCGCGCCCCGAGACACCGGGGAGACACCGGGGAGACCGCCTCGTCCTCAGCAGAACCCGGGAACGAGCTGCACGTGTCCCCCCGAGGGCCGGGGCAAGAGCGGCTGGACAGCTCGGCCCATCCCTCAACATCTATGGAAAAAGGACAAAGAAACGTGAAGAAAACACGCAGTCGGCCGGAGCCAGCCGGGTCAAGGCGGACGCGCGCGGGAAGGGCCGCCGCACACCGCACCGGCCGACCGGGCCCGGCCGCTAACACCAAGCTCCCGGCACCCGCGCGGGGCACACGACGCGGGGCACCGTCTCGGGCGAGCACTCGTGTTTCCGACACGGAGTGCGGCAGGGAAAGCGCCGCGGCCTCCCCGCCGGCCCCGCACAATCCGCTGAAAAGGGAAAGTGATGCGGAGACTCGGAGCCGCACGACTCCCCGCGGCCGCCCCTCCTCCCTCCCCGCCGAGCCGCCGCTGCTCGCCCAGGGCCCTCGCGCCCGGCCGCGGCTCAGGCCCGTAGCACCTCCCACTTCTCCTCCTCGCTCGGCCTCGCTCGCGTCTCCCCGGCTCTCCCACTGCGCTGCTCGCCTCGTCTCCCCGCCCACTCGGCGAGCGGAGATGGAGCGAGGACGCCGGCCGCCCAGCCGCTGACTCTGCGGCGGGATCGCGCGGGCAGGTACGGCCGGGGACCGGGGCTGGGGGCCCCGCAGCACGCGGCGTCCGCGGGCGGGGTTGTGCCCCCGCCGGCGGAGGCTGCGGACGGGCGGCCCGGGAGCCGCACGCAGGACCCGGCCGCGGGAGGACGGCCGTCTGACGAGGACCGGACCGCGATGGGCAGACGCCCGGGGCCGGGGCGGGGGGTGCGGGGCGGCCCGGGAGCCAGCGGGCTGCGGGCGGAGGGGGGGGGGCGTTCAGAGCCGGGACCCGCGTCCCGAGGGAGGACGCGGCGCGGGGCGGGGCCGCAGGGAAGGCCGGGCGTGCAGGCCTCGGAGCCACTCCAGCCGCACAGACGCTGGCTCGGCCCCAGCGCCCGGCCTCGGGGCGTCTAAGGGCGCCGCGGAGCTCCGCGCGGGCGGGGCGGGCAGGGACGGGGCCCGCGGCGTCCCGGAGGACCGGGCGGGGACGCGGCGGCGGAGCGCGCCTTTGAACCACAACCACCAACGCCCACCCACCACCGCAGGGGACCCTTCGCGCCAAGAAAGGTTCTGGCGCCAGGAAACTACGAATTGGGGCGGGGCCTTCTGGGGGCGGGGCTTGTGGAGGCGGGGTCCAATGGCGGGACCGGGCTAGAGAGTGGCGCGGCCAGCGTGGGGCGGGGCTAGTGCGCGGGCGCGGCCAACGTGGGGCGGGGATTGGGGAGGGCGATATAGGAGCCGACTCGGGACACAGCGGCGGGGAGGGGCCGGGGCCGGAATACGGCCGGCGTGGGGCGGGGCCTGGGGAGGGTAATCGGAAAGCGGGGACGGGACGTCAGCTGAGGGGCGTGGCCGGGGCCGGGGTGCGGTCGGCGTGGGGAGGGGCCTGGAGACGGCGAGCGCGGAGTCGGGACGGGACGTCAGCGGAGGGGCGGGGCCGCGGCCGGAGTGCGGGCAGCGTGAGGCGAGGCCCGGGGAGGGCGAGCGCTGAGCGGGGACGGAACGTCAGCGGACGGGCGGGACTAGGGGAGGGCGACCGTGGAGCGGAGTCGGGACATCGGCGGAGGGGTGGGGCCAGGGCCAGCGTGGGGCGGGGCCTGGGAGGGCAGGCGCGCGGCCGGGCCACGACGTCGGAGGAGGGGCGGGCTGGGGTCAGCGTGGGGCGGGGCCCCGGGGGAAGCGAGCGCGGAGCCCGGCCGAGACGTCGGCCGAGGGGCGGGGCCGCGGCCGGCGTGGGCGGGGCCCAGGGAAGGCGAGCGCGGAGCCGGGCCGGGACGCCGGCGTGGGGCGGGGCCGGGACGCCGGCGTGGGGCGGGGCCGGGGCGCGGTCGGCGTGGGGCGGGGCCGGGGCCGGGTGCGTCGGGAGGTAGGAAGAGGCGGCCGCAGACTTTCCGGTCGGCCCCAGGGTCGGTGGCGCGCGCCGGCCGGCTGGCCGCTCGGCTCGGTCGGCGGCTGCTCGGTGTCCGCGGGGGCCGGCCACCGCTCCCCTGCGCCCGGGAGTGTTGGGGGGCACTTCCAGGTGAGACCGGGAGGCGCGCGGCCTCGTGCCCCGCGTGCGCAGACGCCCCCCGGTTGGGGTGACAGGTGTGAGCGCGGCCCCCGTTGTCTGGGCCGGCGAGGCGCGGGGGCCCGGCGGGGGCGGCCTTGGGGCGGCGGGGGTCGGCGGCGGGGGCCGGCGAGGGCCGGCGGGGGCGGCGGGCGGCGGGGCTCTCGGAGTGGTTTGTGTGCGGAGGTGGGGAGGCTGCGGTCGGGGTCTGCTTCCCGTCCGGGGGGGACTGCGTAGGGAATGCGTGGCTTTTGCTTTTCGTTAATGAAAAATTAATTTCTCGGCGCCCGCGGACAGTCGGCACAGATGCTCATTGTTCCCCATTGTTAACCTGGAAGTGGGCCGCCGGCCGTTCCCCAGCGGGAGCGGTGGGGTGTGGGGGGCGGGATCGCCGTCCGGGGCAGAGCCGCGTCCGGGGACTCAGGCCAGCGGGAACAAAGGAGAGGCAGGGGTTTTCGGGAGGAAAGGGGTAAGTTGGGAAGGTCGCTGTGAACGAAAAGTCCATTGGAGGAGACCGGGAGTTGGAAGTGTGGTGGCTCCTCATTGGCTGCGGCGCGGCCGGGGTGCGGGCGGCGCCTCCCCGCCGCCGAGTTGCGGAGTGGCGTCCACGTGCGAGGCCAGGGCCCGGGGCGCCGGCTCCTCCGCGGGGTCCGCGCTTGCGGCGCCGCTGCCCTGGCGGGCCTCCATTGTAGGGAGGTGTCCCGTGAGCGGGGAAAAGCAGATTGGATTTCAGATTTCAGTAGTTTCGTGTAGGGCCTTGATAGACTTCAGCGTGAAAATGGAAGTTAGTATTGCTCTTTCCCGGCTTCTTTGGGAACACCGGGGCTTGTGCGGGTTGGAATTGGACGATGCCAGATCGCATCTGGGGGAGTGGGAGAGGGAGAAGCAGGCTCCCCGCTGAGCGGGACCCCAGGACCATGACCTGAGCCGAAGGCAGGCGCGTCACCCGCTGAGCCACCCAGGCGCCCCATGGCTTTCCCAAAACTTTTACATTGATTTGATACGAATATTTGAGCTCAAGTCAATCGAGAATTTGGAAAATAATGTTTTCTGTTAGGCAGTGGAACAGTAGCCGCTCTGGAGTCCTTAGAAAGAAGGGGGGCCCAGTGCTCCTCCAAGCCTCCAAATCTCCATTCCCCTGGGCTCAGCTTACCCTTCTCAGACCTGCTGGGAGGTGGACTCTGACTCAGGAGCCAGGAGCTTACGCCATGGGTGATCAAGTAGTCTTGACATCTGGACTCTCCCTTCCCTTTTCCTTCCTCCCCTCTCTGCTTAGGTAGGCATCAAGGGATAGAACTCTGTGTAACCCATCCAGCCTCGGGGCCACCTTCTCCATCACATCCTCAGCGTTTAGGTTTGTATGTAGTATGTGCCTGGGAGTCCCCACATCAGATGGGGTGAGTCCTCTTGAGTCAGTATGGGTTGCATACTGTGTGACCTGTGACAAACAGAGCCCGTAAGGTGGGTGTCTGAGCAAACCAGACTATACTCTGTCTCTGAGTCTGTTTCCGTGCATCCCTTCTGCAGGAGAAGAGGCATCCCTGCAGCAGCAGTGCTTATTGTAAGGGAGATTATTCTTAGACCACTTCTTATGGAGGTTACGAACTTCTTCACATAATCATGGGAATTTTGCCTTTGTATGGGCTTTTTCGTGGGTGTCTTCGGGGGAGAGCATAGGGATTTGATATTCTCTTACTGTTTTCTGAAATGATCACTGCTCACGTCACATCTGATAAACACTGATTTTCCTGGACTGCTAACTTGAAGAACAGAAAGAACCAGCAGTAGGAAGTCAACTATCTCAGACCCAATTCAAATATCTTTAATCTTGATGCTTTAAGATTAGCATCTTCCTTCTTGACTCTCTGCCTCTCTGATATAACTGGGGTGAAAGTAAGGAGCTCTGTGTCAGCAAGTGTATCTTAATGCTTCTATCCATTTTCCTTTTACAGAGAAGCTTCCATGTGGTCTTGTTTGCCAAAAAAATGTACAAACGGATTTGTTTGCTAGACGTGAACACTGAACAAAACAAATGAAATGTAATATTAAAACCTCAGTTATTGGGGCATCTGGGTGGCTCAGTGGGTTAAAGCCTCTGGCTCAGGTCATGATCCCAGGGTCCTGGGATTGAGCCCTGCGTTGGACACTCTGCTCAGCAGGGAGCCTGCTTCCTCCTCTCGCTCTGCCTACTGTGATCTCTGTCTTTGTGTCAAATAAATAAATAAAATATTTAAAAAACCCAACAACCCTCAGTTGTTAAGTGTCACTAGAGGGATGTAATAAATAAAATATTAAAAAAACCCAACAACCCTCAGTTGTTAAGTGTCACTAGAGGGATGTAACTGTGACTCACTGTTCTAGTGCATAGACCTCTTGCTAGTTCATGGTCCTGTCAGGCTTGCCTCACCTCAGGACATTTGCACATGTTCTTTTTTTCTCTGCACTGGTCTCCCCAGTCCTCTTCATGAATGACTGCCAGCAGCACTTATCAGTTTCCACTGTTGTTGCTTTTCCAGCACTACACCTTTTCTTCCCTAACAACAAATACTTTTTTAACTCTTTCATATTTATAACTGTGCCTACAGTTTTTTATTATTATTTAAAAGGTTTTATTAATTTGAGACAGAGAATGAGAGAGCGCAGATGGGGGGTAGGGTCAGAGGTAGCGGGAGAAGTAGACTCCCCACTGAGTAGGGAGCCGGATGGCGTTGGGGCCTGGCAGGTGGGGGGGCTCCATTCCAGGACCCTGAGATCTTTTTTTTTTAAATTTTTTAATTTTTTTTAAAAGATGTGATGTGTGATGTGATGTGATCTGAGTTAGCACAGCTCATGGCACCCCAAAACAAGTGCAGTAGTATCATCAAGATCACAATAACAAATATAGTAGTGACAATATTTGAAACATTGTGAGGATTACCAGATTATGACACAGAGATAAAAAGTGAGCAAATGCTATTGGGAAAATGGTGCCAGTCAACATTGCGTCGCCACACACTTTTGTAAAAAACTATCTGCAAGGTGCACCAAGTGAGGTGTGCCTGTAGTTAAGACCTGGGGGGGAGACGTTGTATCCTTCTGGGCCTGGGGAGTTGCCCTCAGCACCCACTCCTGGTCATCTCCATGTAGGCAAATGAAGGCTTTGTGCAGACTCTGCTCTTCCAATAGCCCCTGGGAAGAGAGACCATGCGGCAACCATTTCAAGTCAGGTTTTGTTGAAGTCCTAGTAACTGACATGCCTAGTACTTGACATGCTTCAAAATATAGGTTCCAAGAATAATTTATACTTTCAGTGTTGATTTTCCCATAAATAGGATGTGTTTCAAATATTTTTTAATAATACGAAAAAGTTGGTAAGCCTTAGGACCTACCTTAATATATAAAAGGATAAATTACTTCTGAAGAAAATTATCAGGCAGTATATTTCATTTTAGGCACAGGCATTTGATTCCAGAAAGAATGATTTGTCTTGTTTTCTTTTCAGTGAATTTATATCAAATATAAAAGCGAATCAATACTAACTCTCAAAAGTGAGTGTTCTTTTTATAGCACGCATTTAAGGTAATGAAGCGCTTACTCTCCAAGGTTCTCTCCTGTGCCGTGGTCTTGCCTGCCAAGTCCCACTGCGGTGTTCTTGCGGCGGTGATGCCCTCTCCGGCAGAGAGGCGTATGCGGGAGGGGACTTGGAACAAGGCTTGTGCCAGATAGGAGTTCTACTAGAGAATAAGAAGGATAGATTGTCAGACTGTGTGATGTTTAAAGGCTAATTTAGGAAAGATAATTTAAAGAAATTAAAAAAAAAAGCTGTGTACATAATCCTAAAGGATGTTATATCCTTTAGGAAAACGCTTGTGTAAAATACAGATATTTTAGTTAATTTCTTTGAGCAGGGACGCCTGGGTAGCTCAGTTGGTTAAGCGTCTGCCTTTGGCTCAGGTCATGATCCTAGGGTCCTGGGATCGAGTCCCATGTCGGGTTCTCTGCTCATTGGGGAACCTGCTTCTCCCTCTGCTTGTGCTCTCCCCCCCACCCCCCAAAATGAATAAATAAAATCTTTAAAAAAATTTATTTGAGCAGAGTCTTAGGAATATTCATGGAGGTACGAATAATTTGAGAGACTTGTTTTTTCATGGGAACAGAAGTTGTGTAAAATTGCTGAGACAAGCAAAACCTTTTGTGCCCCAGGAGCTGGGAGCAGACTGCAGTCAGGGGAGCCGGGTGGATGAGCTGGGGCAGCCGGCAGGAGGCTTTCAGGGCCAGTGGGGAAGTGTGAAAGAAATTAAAGCTGGAGAGTGTTAAGAATAAATTTGTGCTTGTAGATGATAGCAGCCCACCTGGCGGCCTCTGGGATGGGAGAGCTTGCTGGAGGTTGAGCTCTATAAACTTTTTTTTTTTAAGATTTTATTTACTTATTTGTCAGAGAGAGAGTGCGAGGGCAAGCATATGCAGGCAGAGTGGCAGGCAGAGACAGAGAGAGAAGCAGGCTCCCCTCTGAGCAAGGAGCCCAATGTGGGACTCGATCCCAGGACGCTGGGATCATGACCTGAGCCGAAGGCCGACGCTTAACCAACTGGGCCACCCAGGCGTCCCGAGCTCTATAAACTCTTAACCAGCCAGTTTTGGAGACTCTCCAGGTTGGTGAAATCTTTCACCTGCTCGAGGGTAATGCACCCCACCTCCTCGGGGACAGGGATAATGCACTGGGGACCCTCTGAGACTTCCCCCATGTACCTCTTCATCTGACAACTCATTTTTGTCCTTTATAACAGACCAGTAAGCCTAAGTGAAGTTTTTCCTAGATTCTAGAGCCATTCTAGAAAATTACCAAACCTCATCTGGGGGGTTGTGGGAACTCCTGAGCCTGCGGTACGCCCAGCAGAAGTGTGAGTAGGCCAGCGCTACATTTGTGGCTGGCATCTGGAGTAGAGGGGGGCTTTGTGGGATCTGATGTTGACTCCAGGAAGAGAGTGTCAGGACACACCTGGTCGCTGCCAGAGAATTAGTTACTGGTGTGAAAAAAAGACTATGTGTTTGAATGTTTGGATTTTGAGAAATAAGACTATTGTCTGTTACTGGGTGTTGGTCATTAACCAGGTGGAAGAAATGGCTGGATCAGGGAGGTGAGGCAGAACTAACCAAGTGGGAGTCTCGATCTCCGATATTTCGGAGCACAAGCCACGTAACCAGGCACTGGACAGGGCTTGCATATGCAGTTGGAACAAAACTGCATTATTTTGTCGCGGATGCATGTGGAAGGGAGTACATGGGGATCGAAGTGGGCAGTAAAGATGATGGAATTAAGGGCTAGTAGACTACAGGGGGCCCGTAGGTAGGAGGAGTGATTCTGAGCAGCTGCTGAAGGGAGGGCCGGTAGGGATAGCTGCAGGGTCTCTGGTTCATGATCTGACACGGCGTTCCTGCCCAGACCTAGGGGTGGCTCGTACCCCTGAAGAGTACTGTGTGTAGAAATTGGAGTTTGGGAAACAGACCAAATTCAAGTGCTAGCTGTGTCAGTCTTTAGCCGTGTGAGTTTGTCACACAACTAAAGCTTTCCGAAACAGCAAACAACGTTCGTGTCATTTACAGACGTTCATGTTTTAGTCATTCTGGGCTGCTGGTAACAAAGACCTCAGATGAGGTGGCTTAGAGAGCACACATTTATTTTCACTGTTCTGGAGCCTGGAAACTCCCAAGACCAAGGTGTCAACAGATTTGGGACTTGGTGACGGCCTAGTTCTGGGCTTGGAGAAGCCTGGCGCTCACTGAGTCCCAGCGTGGCAGAGAGCTCTGGTGTGTTCCTCTAATAATGTCACTGGTTCCTTCCTGGGGGGCCTGCTGTCATGACTACCTCTAAACCACCTCCGGGCACCACCGTGTTGGGAAGTTGGGCTTTGAGGAGTGGATTTGTGTGGGGCAGAGGGGGCGGGGGCATTCAGTCTGTAGCCAGCAGCCTTTGTAAGGGTTAATGAATGTATGTAAATTTCCAAGCAAAGAGTCATATTTATTAAACTTTTATTTTGTCTTCCTTATTTTTTGGAGTCTAGGTATAAGGAGGTGAGTTAAGTCTACTTTTGTTTGCGATATAATACCATTTTTCCATGAAATACAGTTAAGTACTAACAAAATTTTGGTTAAGAATTTAGTTTGCCAAAACTTGTATATTTATTTTTAAAAAAGAATTTATTTATTTATTTGAGAGAGAAAGCACAAGCCGGGGGAGAGGCAGAGGCAGAAGCAGGCTCCCTGCTGAGCAGAGAGCCCGATGCGGGGCTCCATCGCAGGATCCTGGGATCATGACCCGAGCAGAGGGCAGAGGCTTAACAGATGGAGCCACCCAGGCGCCCCATAAAGTTTACAATATTTTTATGTTTTTTGTTTCTTTAAGAGACTTTTTTTTTAAAGATTTTATTTATTCATGAGAGATAGAGACACACACATACAGAGGCAGAGGGAGAAGCAGGCTCCCCAAGGAGCAGGAACCTGATATGGGGCTCGATCCCAGGACCCTGGCATCATGACCTGAGCCGAAGAAGGCAGATGCTTAACCCACTGAGCCACCCAGGCGCCCCAATTTTTTTTTTTTTTTTTTTTTTTTTTTTGACAGATCACAAGTAGTCAGAGAGGCAGGTGGAGGGGAGGGGGGAAGCAGGCTCCCTGCTGAGCAGAGAGCCCGATGTGGGGCTTGATCCCAGGACCCTGAGATCATGACCCGAGCTGAAGGCGGAGGCTTAACCCACTGAGCCACTCAGGCGCCCCAAGTTTGCAATATTTTTAAAAATAAGATTTGTGAAATGCTGAAGTGTTGTTTGTGCTATTGATTAATGTAGGACAATATTACAGGTAAAACTTTACTAAAATGTTAGATTGAATAAATAAATTTCCTCATACGATGCCTGCATTCTACATTTTCCAAGTCAGGGGCTTTAAGGTTTGGGGACCAGGAAAGGAATTAAATAACCCTGTGAAAAATTTGCTGGTTAATTTATAAGCTCACTGATTTTCATTTCCTTGTCTGCGCGGTGCCTGGGTGGTGCAGTTGGTTTCAGGCTAGATCCTGATCTCAGAGTCCTGGATCGAGCCCCGGGTCAGGTTCCATGTCCAACATGGGGTCTCCCTCTGTCCCTCCTGGTCCCTTTGTCTTTCTCTTTAAAATAAAATCTTAAAAAAAAAACCTTCAAAAAACAAAAAAACAACTTGCTGGTTAACTTATAAATTGAGTGGTTTTCATTCCCTTGTCTGAAACTAGAAAAGAATATTCATATTTTACTTACTAGTAGTGGTAGCCAAAGCTTTCTCACGTTTGCTCCAGGCAGATGTGAGAGTCCCCCACTTCTCTGAGGGCCCATGGCATGCTCTTGTAGGGGGAGTCGGGGTTGCATGAGGGGTCTCCGGGATTCACGATCAGGGTGTCTGGGAATGGGGGGTGAGACTGGAGTCTCTTGGCTTCTCTTTCCTTGCTCAGCTTTTCCTGCATATTGCTTGTACTCTCTGTGACTGGAGCTCCAGAGGAGGCGAGGGGGTGGTGGAATTCTGGAGAATGCGAAGGCAGGTGAGTAGAGATGGGATCTTTCTCTGGAAGGAAGCTCTGCTGCCCATGGATGGGAAGGCTTCTCTTGGCCTGAGTCTTCTCAGCGCATCAAGCTGTGCTTGGGGATCTGGGCTCTTTTTTTTTTTTTTTTTTTTTTTTAAGATTTTATTTACCTGACAGAGATCACAAGCAGGCAGAGAGAGAGAGGAGGAAGCAGGCTCACCACTGAGCAGAGACCCGATACGGGGCTAGATCCCAGGACCCTGGGATCATGACCTGAGCCAAAGGCAGAGGCTTTAACCCACTGAGCCACCCAGGCACCCCGGGGATCTGGGCTCTATTTAACTGTTCCCAGGACCCCCCATGGATACTTGCGTTTGGTCAGGGATTGATCAGGAAGTCCTCTCCTTCCCAACATTCACACGAATGTATCTCATTCTCCGTTCACGGTGTCATTGCAGAAAGCAGATGGGCGGGATTTTCTTTTCTTATCCATTGTGCAGTCTTAGTTGGGAAATGTTGTACTCCTTAGTGCTAGTAACATGGTGAGGGGCACAGTTGGTGCTGGAGGGGACAGGTGTTCCCGCTGTTTTCCAGAGAACACAAGAAACCTCTGTGTAAGAGAAGAAAGAAGAAATCATTCTTTCCTCTCAATTTTAAACTTACAAAGTTTGGTTAACATATACTTGAAGTTTGGAAGCTTCCAAAGATGACTAAAATCCTCTCTACTACCTTTATCTCTTTCACTCACTCCCTCTTTGTGATTAAACTTTGTTAAAATTGGAAATCTGAAAACAGTGCCTGGGGAGTATTAAAAAAATTGGCTGTGCATTTGGCAGAGCATGTGTAGAAATTAGAATAAAATTTAAAATCCTGAAGCAATTTTTGAAGGACCAAGAGAGGCCGGAACTAATTGAGAGGATTCTGTTGCCTTTGAACAGAAAAATAGGATTAATACACAGAGAACCGATCCGGGGATAGCTGCTGTTAAGAATGGAGAGCTTGCTGCCAGAGGCATCACTGTGGGGCCACCCTCCAGAAGAGCAGCCCCAGGAGCCCCTCACGATACTGTCTGCTCTGATCTCTTCTAAAGATCAAGTGAGTTTTGTGTGCCCATGGTGGGCCTGGCTTCACGCGTCTCTGCCTGTTCGTAGGGAATGGACCAATCGGTTGTGTGGCCCTTGTTGGCAGTGAGAGAAGCGTTTGCACATTAGCTCAGTAGAAATTGCAGCCCCAGCCTGTATACATTTGTCCTTCTAGCGATCTCTGAACCCGGGGCTCGCACACCTGACCCCAGAATCAAGAGTCACATGCGCTTCCCACTGAGCCAGCCAGGCGCCTCGCAGTGCTGTTTAATGGAGGGATAATTGCCAACCAGCTAGTCAGAATCACCAGTTTATTGGGAAAGCACCGGGTGATCTCACATCAAGATTCTGTGGTCACGAAGTCGTTCTGTGCTTACTGTATGTGTCTGTTTCTCAGTGTGTCAGGAAGGCACAGGCAGATCAGCACGGGAGCACGTGGGATTTGAGCCACACATGGAGTTTGACCTCCTGTCCACACCGCTCCCCCTTTGCCATCAGTATCCCGTGGACAGTTCTCTCCTATGGATTACTGAGCACGGGCCTGCCCTAACCCTAACCCTAACACACTGTGATGTTCTAGGAATCCGTGACCTTCAAAGATGTAGCCATAGACTTAACCCAGGAGGAGTGGACCCTGATGGACAGGTCGCAGAGGAAGCTGTACATTGATGTGATGCTGGAGAACATCACCCACCTGGTGTCCGTGGGTGAGTCGGCTGCCATCTGTCCGTTTGCTTGTTCATCTGTTGATCGATAACCTGTAGGCAGGGCCGCTTCCACTTACTCCAGCGGTCCTCTGCCCCAGCTCATACTCCTCTGTGGCCCTTCTTTTCTGACTTGATGAAATTTGTAAATTATTTTCATCAGGTCTGTTACATAATAATTTGAATATAGTCGTCTTGGCTCAAATTGTGTATCTTTCTATTGCACTTTCTCCAAGACCCAGAACAATGCTGGGAGTACGGTGAATAGTTTTTGGATGAATAAATCAGTATCTTCCATATTTTCTGCTCTGGGCGCTGGTGAAGTTTGAGGACAGTTGAAAACCAAATATCTTGTACCACTTTCCGCATATAACGCCACGCTGTATTCTAGTGGAGTGCATGTTATCGTCTTCCTTTGGAAATAATGGTAGCCGCCCCGTGAGAACATTCATTTCATTCTTTCTGGATGCACACGCAGAGCCTTCTGCACCCTTTGAGCTGGGGTCTTGACCGCAAGCAGAGGTCTTGACGGACCGGGGTGCAGGGTCAGGCTGAGAACCATTGTCGATGTTTCCGGTGTTGAAGGCGCTATTCTCTGGGGTGTTGTGCAGGGCGCACACGGTCCTTCCTCCATAAATTCACATACCATTCTCTTGTTGATCTAGGCTGTCAGTTCTTCCAAGCAGATGTGATTTCCCAGTGGGAGCAAGGAGGGGAGCTGTGGAGGGAAGACAGAGGACTTGCCCAAAGTTGGAATCCAGGTGAGCTGGGGACACGGGCTCCGTGCGAGAAGTCTAGTGAGTGAGTGAGCAGGATCTCACTGATGTTGTGCATGTTTGCTTGAGCGAATGAAAACTTCAGAAGACCGAGTGGCCAGGGAGCCTGCCGCAGTCCTCAGGCCCTATCATTACTGCTCCGTACTTGAATTTGACCTCAGAGAAGGAATGTTCCTGTCCTCACAGGAGGTGAAATTTCACCTTGTGGTCTTTGTCATGATTTTCTCTCCCTCTCTCTCTCTCTCCTCTTTTTTGTTTTTTTTGGTAATGATTTCCACTCATGTTTTCTGCAATAGCCCATCATTATTTATTTTTCTTTTTTGAGATTTTTTTTTTTAAACTTAGTTTGTGTGTGTGTGTGTGTGTGTGTGTGTGTTCCAAGATTCATTGTTCATGCACCACCCCCAGTGCTCCACGCAGTCCGTGCCCTCCTTAGTGCCCACCACCAGGCTCCCCCAACGCCCGACCCCCTCCCCTCCAAAACCCTCAGCTTGTTTCTCAGAGCCCACAGTCTCTCATGGTTCGTCTCCCCTTCCGATTCCCCCAACTCCCTTCTATCCATCTCACAATGTCCTCCGTGTGGTTTTTTTTTTTTTAAGATTTTATTTATTTATTTGGCAGACAGATCACAAGGAGGCAGAGAGGCAGGCGGGGTGGGGGTAAGCAGGCTCCCCACGGAGCAGAGAGCCCGATGCGGGGCTCGATCCCAGGACCCTGAGATCATGACCCGAGCCAAAGGCAGAGGCTTAACCACGGAGCCACCCAGGCGCCCCAGTGTCCTCCGTGTTATTCTAAAGTGTGCGTTTATTCACCAGTATTGTCCTCGGTGTCACGTCATGTGCTCATGCAGTGGTCACTGTTTGAAATACACACGGGTCTTGTGTGCTTTCAACACTTTAATTCTCTTCTACCCAAGATATTTCTTAGGTTTATCTCTTCCTTTCTTCAATTATTTCAGGCTTAGAAAACAGCTATAAAAAGGAAGAAACAATATCTATGCAAGATATCTTCAAGGAGGACCCATCTGACTGCAGCATAATAGTAAGTCTCTTAAGGACAGACCGTGCCTGTCTGTTGCAGGCCTGGGAGTCAGATAAGTTAATCACGTATTGTCAGGGAATGTGGTCAAAAATTTAGTTTGGGGAAGAAATTAGCCTGGATTAAAGTAACAGCTCTCAGAAAAGGGTAGTTTTGTAGACATGGTTTATTTGCATGAAACATGATGTCTTCAGAAACACTCAGCTCTCCAGTGAAGATGCTGCCGAGGTGTTTCATAACAAAAGATTCACGGCAGCCGAACTTTCCGCTTCAAAGGGGGAAAACGCTGTATTGATTCTGTAAAAACCTATTAGGGACCGAAAGAAGAAAAGGGAGATCTGCGCACAGACGAGGGCAGGAGTAAGCAGTAAAGGAGAGCAAGGCCGAGTCACATCTACTCGGGGACTTAGAACACCCAGCCTCGCGGCTGGGGAAGCCCCATGGAGACAGCCCGGCTGCAGTCCCGAAGGAGAGGCCTGGGCAGAGC